>JBBPBX010010292.1:11512-43002 GCA_038048925.1 Garcialebias charrua
TCAGCAGTCAGGTAAGACAAAGTCAGGGGCGAGACAGTCAAGAGAGACAGAGTCAGGAATCAGATGAGGCACAGTCAGTTAGAAGTCATGAGAGACTGAGTCAGGGTGAGACAGAATCAGGAGTCAGGCAAGAAACAGTCAGGAGTCAGGCGAGACAAAGTCAGGAGTCAGTTGAGACACAGTCAGGAGTCATACAAGAAACAATCAGAAGTCAGGAGAGACTAGAGTCAGGAGTAAGGCGAGACAAAGTCAGGAGTCAGGACTCATGGGCTCATTTACGAAAGCGACCTGCTAAAACTAAAGAACAATGAACAGCAGTGGTAGAATTTCCTTAAACAATAAACAATAAACAAACAAACAATAAACAATAGAAAACAAAAGAGAGAAAAAAACAAAAGAAAGTTTTTTTTTTTTTTTTTTTAACAAAGTATCAAAAAACTAGCAAAACATTATAAGGTAGACGTATAAAATCAAAGACAGGAACAAATCTGCATTGGTTTTTGCCAGGATTCCAACAGATTCTGAAAACCATTTAGAGAAGTCAAGGTCGAGAGCTTCAGATCTTTTTGTAAGATATTCCATGAAGCAGGAGCGGAGTAGGAGAAGGAATCAAAAAAGACGTTCAATACAGGATCAACTGGACTTTATTTGTTGCAGAAAACGTTTCGACTTCTGTCCAGAAGTCTTTTTCAATTCTGAGTAGGAGAAGGCCCTTTTTCCAAGTTCACTCCTCACTGACGGAACACTGCAGGTAATCATGTCCTGAGAGTGCACACTGTAGCTACACTCACGTAAAGACATGTAGGAGGAGATGTAAGACACAGTCAGGAGTCAGACAAGAAACAGTCAGAAGTCAGGAGAGACCAGAGTCAGGAGTCAGGCGAGAAAAAGTCGGTAGTCAGGTGAAACAAAGTCAGGAGTCAGGCGAAACAAAGTCAGGAGTCAGGCGAAAAAAGTCAAGAGTCAGGCAAGACAAAGTCAAGAGTCAGGCAAGACAAAGTCAAGAGTCAGGCGAGACAAAGTCAAAAGTCAGGCGAGACAAAGTCAGGAGTAGGCGAGACAAAATCAGGAGTCAGGCAAGACAAATTCAGGAATCAGGCAAGACAAAGTCAGGATTCAGGCAAGACAAATTCAGGAATCAGGCAAGACAAAGTCAGGAGTCAGGCGAGACAAAGTCAAGAGTCAGGCGAAACAAAGTCAGGATTCAGGCGAAACAAAGTCAGGAGTCAGGCGAGACAAAGTCAAGAGTCAGGTGAAACAAAGTCAGGAGTCAGGCGAAACAAAGTCAGGAGTCAGGCGAAAAAGTCAAGAGTCAGGCGAGACAAAGTCAAAAGTCAGGCGAGACAAAGTCAGGAGTAGGCGAGACAAAATCAGGAGTCAGGCAAGACAAATTCAGGAATCAGGCAAGACAAAGTCAGGAGTCAGGCGAGACAAAGTCAAGAGTCAGGCGAAACAAAGTCAGGAGTCAGGCGAAAAAAGTCAGGAGTCAGGCAAGACAAAGTCAGGATTCAGGCAAGACAAAGTCAGGATTCAGGCGAAACAAAGTCAGGAGTCAGGCGAAAAAAGTCAGGAGTCAGGCAAGACAAAGTCAGGAGTCAGGTAAGACAAAGTCAGGATTCATGCAAAACAAAGTCAGGAGTCAGACAAGAAACAGTCAGAAGTCAGGAGAGACCAGAGTCAGGAGTCAGGCGAGACAAAGTCAAGAGTCAGGCGAAACAAAGTCAGGAGTCAGGCGAAAAAAGTCAGGAGTCAGGCAAGACAAAGTCAGGAGTCAGGCGAGACAAAGTCAGGATTCAGGCGAAACAAAGTCAGGAGTCAGGCGAAAAAAGTCAGGAGTCAGGCAAGACAAAGTCAGGAGTCAGGTAAGACAAAGTCAGGATTCATGCAAAACAAAGTCAGGAGTCAGACAAGAAACAGTCAGAAGTCAGGAGAGACCAGAGTCAGGAGTCAGGCGAGACAAAGTCAGGATTCAGGCGAAACAAAGTCAGGAGTCAGACAAGAAATAGTAAGAAGTCAGGAGAGACCAGAGTCAGGAGTCAGGCGAGACAAATTCAGGAGTCAGGCGAGACAAAGTCAGGAGTCAGGCGAGACAAATTCAGGAGTCAGGTGAGACAAATTCAGGAGCCAGGCGAGACAAAGTCAGGAGTCAGACAAGAAACAGTCGGGAGTCAGGTGAAACAAAGTCAGGAGTCAGGCAAAAAAATTCAGGAGCCAGGTGAGACACAGTCAGGAGTCAGACAAGAAACAGTCGGGAGTCAGGTGAAACAAAGTCAGGAGTCAGGCAAAAAAATTCAGGAGTCAGGTCAGACAAAGTCAGGAGTCAGGTGAGACAAAGTCAGGAGTCAGGCAAGACAAAGTCAGGAGTCAGGTGAGACAAAGTCAGGAGTCAGGCAAGACAAAGTCTGGAGTCAAGCAAGACAAAGTCAGGATTCAGGCAAAACAAAGTCAGGAGTCAGACAAGAAACAGTCAGAAGTCAGGAGAGACCAGAGTCAGGAGTCAGGCGAGACAAAGTCAGGAGTAAGGCGAGACAAAGTCAGGAGTCAGGCGAGACAAATTCAGGAGTCAGGCAAGACAAAGTCAGGAGTCAGGCGAGACAAAGTCAAGAGTCAGGCGAGACAAAGTCAGGATTCAGGCGAAACAAAGTCAGGAGTCAGGCGAAAAAAGTCAGGAGTCAGGCAAGACAAAGTCAGGAGTCAGGTAAGACAAAGTCAGGAGTCAGGCGAGACAAATTCAGGAGTCAGACAAGAAACAGTCAGAAGTCAGGAGAAACCAGAGTCAGGAGTCAGGCGAGACAAAGTCAGGAGTAAGGCGAGACAAAGTCAGGAGTCAGGCGAGACAAATTCAGGAGTCAGGCAAGACAAAGTCAGGAGTCAGGCGAGACAAAGTCAAGAGTCAGGCGAGACAAAGTCAGGATTCAGGCGAAACAAAGTCAGGAGTCAGGCGAAAAAAGTCAGGAGTCAGGCAAGACAAAGTCAGGAGTCAGGTAAGACAAAGTCAGGATTCATGCAAAACAAAGTCAGGAGTCAGACAAGAAACAGTCAGAAGTCAGGAGAGACCAGAGTCAGGAGTCAGGCGAGACAAAGTCAGGATTCAGGCGAAACAAAGTCAGGAGTCAGACAAGAAATAGTAAGAAGTCAAGAGAGACCAGAGTCAGGAGTCAGGCGAGACAAAGTCAGGAGTTAGGCGAGACAAAGTCAGGAGTCAGGCGAGACAAATTCAGGAGTCAGGTGAGACAAATTCAGGAGTCAGGCGAGACAAAGTCAGGAGTCAGGTGAGACACAGTCAGGAGTCAGGCAAGACAAAGTCAGGAGTCAAGTGAGACAAATTCAGGAGTCAGGCGAGACAAAGTCAGGAGTCAGGTGAGACAAATTCAGGAGTCAGGTGAGACAAATTCAGGAGTCAGGCGAGACAAAGTCAGGAGTCAGGTGAGACAAATTCAGGAGTCAGGCGAGACAAATTCAGGAGTCAGGTGAGACAAATTCAGGAGTCAGGCGAGACAAATTCAGGAGTCAGGTGAGACAAATTCAGGAGTCAGGCGAGACAAAGTCAGGAGTCAGGTGAGACACAGTCAGGAGTCAGACAAGAAACAGTCGGGAGTCAGGTGAAACAAAGTCAGGAGTCAGGCAAAAAAATTCAGGAGTCAGGTCAGACAAAGTCAGGAGTCAGGTGAGACAAAGTCAGGAGTCAGGCAAGACAAAGTCAGGAGTCAGGTGAGACAAAGTCGGGAGTCAGGCAAGACAAAGTCTGGAGTCAAGCAAGACAAAGTCAGGATTCAGGCGAAACAAAGTCAGGAGTCAGACAAGAAACAGTCAGAAGTCAGGAGAGACCAGAGTCAGGAGTCAGGCGAGACAAAGTCAGGAGTAAGGCGAGACAAAGTCAGGAGTCAGGCGAGACAAATTCAGGAGTCAGGCGAGACAAATTCAGGAGTCAGGCGAGATAAAGTCAGGAGTCAGGTGAGACACAGTCAGGAGTCAGGTGAGACACAGTCAGGAGTCAGGAGAGACCAGAGTCAGGAGTCAGGCGAGACAAAGTCAGGAGTTAGGCGAGACAAATTCAGGAGTCAGGCGAGACAAAGTCAGGAGTCAAGTGAGATACAGTCAGGAGTCAAACAAGAAACAGTCAGAAGTCAGGAGAGACCAGAGTCAGAAGTCAGGAGAGACCAGAGTCAGTAGTCAGGCGAGACAAAGTCAGGAGTCAGGCGAGACAAAGTCAGGAGTTAGGCGAGACAAATTCAGGAGTCAGGCGAGACAAAGTCAGGAGTCAAGTGAAACCCAGTCAGGAGTCAGGCGAAAAACAGTCGGGAGTCAGGTGAAACAAAGTCAGGAGTCAGGTAAAAAATGTCAGGAGTCAGGTGAGACAAAGTCAAGAGTCAGGTTAGACAAAGTCAGGAGTCAGTCAAGACAAAGTCAGGAGTCAGGTGAGACAAAGTCAGGAGTCAGGCAAGACAAAGTCAGGTGTCAGGCAAAACAACGTCAGGAGTCAGGCAAGACAAAGTCAGGAGTCAGGTAGGACAAAGTCAGGAGTCAGGTGAGACACAGTCAGGAGTCATACAAGAAACAGTCAGAAGTCAGGAGAGACAGAGCCAGGAGTCAGGTGAAACAAAATCAGGAGTCAGGCGAGACAAAGTCAGGAGTCAGGTGAGATACAGTCAGGAGTCATACAAGAAACAGTCAGAAGTCAGGCGAGACAAAGTCCGGAGTCAGGCGTGACAAAGTCAGGAGTCAAGCGAGACAAATTCAGGAGTCAGGCGAGACAAAGTCAGGAATCAAACGAGACAAAGTCAGGAGTCAGGTGAGACACAGTCAGGAGTCAGACAACAAACTGTCAGAAGTCAGGAGAGACCAGAGTCAGGAGTCAGGCGAGACAAAGTCAGGAGTCAGGCGAGACAAATTCAGGAGTCAGGCGAGACCAAGTCAGGAGTCAGGTGAGACTCAGTCAGGAGTCAGGCGAGAAACAGTCGGGAGTCAGGTGAAACAAAGTCAGGAGTCAGGCAAAAAAAGTCAGGAGTCAGTTGAGACAAAGTCAGGAGTCAGGCAAGACAAAGTCAGGAGTTAGGTGAGACAAAGTCAGGAGTCAGGCAGGACAAAGTCAGGAGTCAGGTGAAACAAAGTCAAGAGTCAGGCAAGACAAAGTCAGGAGTCAGGCAAGACAAAGTCAGGAGTTAGGTGAGACACAGTCAGGAGTCAGGTGAAACAAAGTCAGGTGTCAGGTGAGACATAGTCAGGAGTCAGGTGAAACAAAGTCAGGAGTCAGGCAAGAAACAGTCTGGAGTCAGGCGAGACAAGGTAAGGAGTCAGGCAAGACAAGGTAAGGAGTCAGGCGAGACACCGTCAGGAGTCAGGAGAGACACAGTCAGGAGTCAGGCAAGAAACAGTCTGGAGTCAGGCGAGACAAGGTAAGGAGTCAGGCAAGACAAGGTAAGGAGTCAGGCGAGACACCGTCAGGAGTCAGGAGAGACACAGTCAGGAGTCAGGTGAGACACAGTCAGGAGTCAGGCGAGACAAAGTCAGGAGTCAGGCAAGACATAGTCTGGAGTCAGGCGAGACAAAGTCTGGAGTCAAGTGAGACAAAGTCAGGAGTCAGACAAGAAACAGTCAGGAGTCAGGCAAGAAACAGTCTGGAGTCAAGCAGGACAAAGTCAGGAGTCAGGCTAGACAAAGTCAAGAGTCAGGTGAGACAGTCAGGAGTCAGACAAGAAACAGGAGTCAGGAGAGACAGAGTCAGGCGAAAAACAGTCTGGAGTAAGGAGTCAGCAAATCAGTCAGGAGGGACTTAGTATTGAATCAAGTGAGACACAATCAGGAATCAGGCGAGACTACGTCAGGAGCCAAGGACTGGGTTTGCAAATTAGCATGTGGCTAGAAAGCCTTTGTACAAGACAACGGTTGCTTCGTTTTTAGCATGTAACATTGTTTATTGTGCTGTCCTTGATCAAATAAATGAATGAATGAATGAGCCATGAGTCAGGTGAGTCAGAGTCAGGAGTCAGCTGGCAAGACACAGTCAGGCGAGACACAGTCTGGAGTCAGGCAAGATAAAGTCAGGAGTCCGGAGTCAGCCAATCAGAGTCAGGAGTCAGGAGCGACTTAGTATTGAATCAAGTGAGACAAAGTCAGGAATCAGGCGAGACTATGTCAGGAGCCAGGAGTTAGGTGAGTCAGAGTCAGGAGTCAGGTGAAACAAAGTCAGGAGTCAGGTGAGACACAGTCAGGAGTCAGGCGAAACAAAGTCAGGAGTCAGGCAAGAAACAGTCTGGAGTCAGGCGAGACAAGGTAAGGAGTCAGGCAAGACACAGTCAGGAGTCAGGAGAGACGCAGTCAGGAGTCTGGTGAGACACAGTCAGGAGTCAGGCGAAACAAAGTCAGGAGTCAGGCATGAAACAGTCTGGAGTCAGGCGAGACAAAGTCAGGAGTCAGGTGAGACAAAGTCAGGAGTCAAGTGAGACAAAGTCAGGAGTCAGACAAGTAACAGTCAGGAGTCAGGCAAGAAACAGTCTGGAGTCAAGCGAGACAAAGTCAGGAGTCAGGCAAGACAAAGTCAGGAGTCAGGCTAGACAAAGTCAGGAGTCAGGTGAGACAGTCAGGAGTCAGACAAGAAATAGTCAGAAGTCAGGAGAGACAGAGTCAGGCGAGAAACAGTCTGGAGTCAGGAGTCAGTCAATCAGAGTCAGGAGCGACTTAGTATTGAATCAAGTGAGACACAATCAGGAATCAGGCGATACTATGTCAGGAGCCAGGAGTCAGGTGAGTCAGAGTCAGGAGTCAGGTGAAACAATGTCAGGAGTCAGGCGAGACGTAGTCAGGAGTCAGGCAAAACAAAGTCAGGAGTCAGGCAAGAAACAGTCTGGAGTCAGGCGAGACAAGATAAGGAGTCAGGCAAGACAAGGTAAGGAGTCAGGCGAGACACAGTCAGGAGTCAGGAGAGACACAGTCAGGAGTCAGGCAAGAAACAGTCTGGAGTCAGGCGAGACAAGGTAAGGAGTCAGGCAAGAAACAGTCTGGAGTCAGGCGAAACAAAGTCAGGAGTCAGGCAAGAAACAGTCTGGAGTCAGGCGAGACAAAGTCAGGAGTCAGGCGAGACAAAGTCAGGAGTCAGGCGAGACAAAGTCAGGAGTCAAGTGAGACAAAGTCAGGAGTCAGATAAGAAACAGTCAGGAGTCAGGCAAGAAACAGTCAGGAGTCAAGCGAGACAAAGTCAGGAGTCAGGTGAGATACAGTCAGGAGTCAGGCTAGACAAAGTCAGGAGTCAGGGTAGACAAAGTCAGACAAGAAACAGTCAGAAGTCAGGAGAGACAGAGTCAGGTGAGAAACAGTCTGGAGTCAGGAGTCAGCCAATCAGAGTCAGGAGCGACTTAGTATTGAATCAAGTGAGACACAATCAGGAATCAGGCGAGACTATGTCAGGAGCCAAGGACTGGGTTTGCAAATTAGCCTGTGGCTAGAAAACCTTTGTACAAGACAACGGTTCATTGTGTTTATTGTGCTGTCCTTGATCAAATAAACTTGAATGAATGAATGAGCCATGAGTCAGGTGAGTCAGAGTCAGGAGTCAGACAAGAAACAGTCAGAAGTCAGGAGAGACACAGTCAGGAGTCAGGCGAGACACAGTCTGGAGTCAGGCGAGATAAAGTCAGGAGTCAGGAGTCAGCCAATCAGAGTCAGGAGTCAGGAGCAACTTAGTATTGAATCAAGTGAGACACAATCAGGAATCAGGCGAGACTATGTCAGGAGTCAGGTGAGTCAGAGTCAGGAGTCATACCAGAGAGTCTGGAGAGACTCAGTCAGTAGTCAGATGAGACAGAGTCAGGAATCAGGCAAGACTGTGTCAGGAGTCAGATGAGATGGAGTCAGGAGTCAGACAGGAGTCAGATGAGACCGAATCAGGAGTCAGATGAGACAGAGTCAGGAGTCAGACAAAACTCAGTTAAGTCAGGCCAGACACAGTCAGGAGTCAGGTGAGACAGAGACAGGAGTCAGGTGAGACACAGTCAGGAATCAGGCAAGACAAAGTCAGGAGTCAAGCGAGACAAAGTCAGGAGTCAGGCGAGACAACGTCAGGAGTCAGGCGAGACAAAGTCAGGAGTCAGGCGAGACAAAGTCAGGATTCAGGCGAAACAAAGTCAGGAGTCAGGTGAAAAAAGTCAGGAGTCAGGCAAGACCAAGTCAGGAGTCAGGCAAGATAAAGTCAGGATTCAGGCGAAACAAAGTCAGGAGTCAGACAAGAAATAGTCAGAAGTCAGGAGAGACCAGAGTCAGGAGTCAGGCGAGACAAAGTCAAGAGTCAGGCGAGACAAAGTCAGGAGTCAGGAGAAACAAATTCAGGAGTCAGGCGAGACAAAGTCAGGAGTCAGGCGAGACAAATTCAGGAGTCAGGCGAGACAAAGTCAGGAGTCAGATGAGACCGAGTCAGGAGTCAGACAAAACTCAGTTAAGTCAGGCCAGACACAGTCAGGAGTCTGGTGAGACTGTGTCAGGAGTCATGCGGACAAAGTCAAGAGTCAGAAGAAACTGAGTCTGGAGTCGGATGAGAAAAAATCAGGAGTCAGGTGAGACCAAGTCTGGAGTCAGGTGAGACAGAGACAGGAATCAGGGGCAACTGAGTCAGGAGTCATGCCAGACAGAGTCAGGAAAGACTGAGTCATGAGTCACACAATACTGTCAGAGGAGACCAGTTCAGGTGTCAGGCTGGACTAAGTCACTAATCAAAGGAAACCGAGTCACGATTCAGGTGAGGGAGACTTGAAAATCAGGATGATGAGTTGTGAATACTCTCTTTAAGTAATTTGTTGTGTTTTTTTTGTGTTATGTTCCACAGAGTCTTAAAGACCGGGACTGTGGGTTGGTATCATGATAACATGAGAAACCGTTTCAAGCGCTTTGGCAGTGCGAAAGTGATGAGGTCACTGTACAAGCGTCTGAGCGGAGATGGTGAATTCCAACTCGTACTAATCAAACTGAGAACTGCTTCGGTCTCATGTAGTTGTTTTGTTGCCACTTGCTAAAAGTTAATGTTTGTCCATCAGGTGGTCATGAGGACGATACTCAGAGTATGCCAGATGTCCGCAGCCGTGAGTCTCATATTTAACATTTTAATTTTTCTACAATTTGGGAACTGCTAAAACACAATTAACATTTTTAAATTTATATATTTTAAAAAGCCTTTATGCCTTCAGAAGACATAGCAGGGACAAATCTAAAATCCCTTAAGGCAGAGAAACTGAAAGTACAAGTTTAGCTTGTTGCTCATTTTTAAGTAAAAATCACTATAGATTAAACTGTTAGCATAGCTAACATGGATATCTCTTTCCCCTTGGCGTAACAAAGGCCAAATGAAAACACTGCTCAGTATAGTTCAATATTGTGATTTCTTTTAGAAATGCAGAACGGTAATGAGGATGATCCAGGAGAGGCTGAGGCCCAGCGCTACAAAATGGTAAACTTTAAAACCAAAATTAAGTATATGTAAAATCCCAACATTAATAACTAAAACAAATGTTTTCCATTCAGATGAGGAAGAATAAACGCCTGCTGTCAGTTCATCCCATGGACTTTGACTCCGAGGATTATCTTCCTCATTCACGCCGCCCATCAGTACAGGTTGGTCACATGCCAACATAAGACCCCCGAGCTGCTTTTACAAAGAAACCTTAAGATAAAAGTTTAGCTAAACCTTCAATTACATGAATTGGGCAGGCTTTGGTTTAACGATGCGTTTACTGACTCTGTGTAAAAAAACAGATGCAAGATGATCGGTGTTACAGGAATGATATGGACTACGACTATTACAGCCACCGAGCAAACCGCAGGAAGAGTCTGGACCGTTATGCCATGAGACCAGGTCAGAACACACGAAGAAACACACACTACCTGTATGCCCATCACTGCAGCTTTCATTGTTTTTGGGTTCTGAATGATCGTGTCTTCATTAATGTTTCACATGGTTCAATTATGGGGGCAAAATGTCACACTGTTAACTCCTGTAATTACACATCAGTGACAAAGAAGTCAAGTAAATGTCTGATATTAATGTTGTTATTGATCTCAGGGATCCAGCCCAACCCTAGCCTGGTTTAAACCAGACCCTGTCCTTCACTTTGCTTCAGACAAGGGTCTGGACTTTTTCCATTGACAAACGATTCTTGCTGGAGGCGTTGGCCTCTGCTAAGGAACAAAACCATTGGATATTTTGAACAGGGAAAGCATTCTGCTCCCTCCCCTCAGAGCCACCCCCCGTGCTCTGGTGAACTTGACTGACAACTGCTCCGCCCCCTGCAGCTTCTCTCTCGCTGTCGGCTGCCGCGATGCATATTGTGTTTATATGTTATAAAACGTTTAAATAAAATAAAATAAAACCATGGATCGCTGGTCCAGCTCACCAGAAGACCAGAAAATCTGATGGGACTCGGCAGCAACGTAAAACCCGAGTTTAATTCTCGTGACAACCTGAGGCATTTCCGTGTTCATTTTACTCAGCAGGAGGGTGGAGGAGAAGGAGGAGGGGGAGCGATTACTTGACTTTTTGGAGAAAAAAAACAAAAGAAAACTCCAGATAAGGGATTAAGCAGGGGAAATTAATAAATTTGTGTCACATATAAAACAGTCCTGCATCACTTTGCATCGCTTTGAATGAGAACATGCCGCTGCTCGCTGAGCGCTGCCTGGCAGAGCCTTTTATAGGGCTCTGCGCGCTGAGAGAGGTGGGTTAGGGTCCAAAACTCCACCCCTTCTGTTCTCTGATTGGTCCGGTCAAAAATCGGCCGGAGAAATCGTTGTTAATGGGAGAAATCCCAGACTGTGAAGTGAAGTGAAATGAGAATTGAGCGGAGCTGTGCAGGAATGGCGAGGGCCAGGCTAGCCCAACCCAGGGCCAATCACTAACTGCTGTACACCTAATGAGTTTAAAAATATTTCAGGTCTCCGCTTCCTGCATGTAAACACTCGTAGCCTTCTAAAAAAACTTGATGAACTGAAAATCCTAATCACTTCTTCTGGGGCAGATGTGATCGTTATCTCTGAAACTTGGCTCAACAATTCTGTTTTGAAAAATGACCTGGCAATCAATGAATTTAAGATCTATCGTTGTGATCGTAATAAAAAGGGAGGTGGAGTCGCTATTTACATCAGAGACTCTTTGGCTGCCAGGATTGCGTCTAAAAAAACAATCGCAAACCAGTTTGAGGCTTTAGCTGTGAACATCAGTTTGAAAGGAGGTCAGCCCTTAACTGTTGTAGGTTGTTATCGTCCCCCCTCCGCAACACCTGAAGCTCTATCCTCCCTGACTGAATTCATAGGAAATTTAAAACACAATGAGATTGTTATGGCAGGAGATTTCAACATTGATTGGAATAAGTCGACCCCCCTCTGTGATAAATTCAAGGAATGTTGCCTATCTCTCAATCTAACACAACTTATCGATTCTCCCACCAGACCAAACATAAAATGTCCCGAAAAATCTTCCACCTTAGATCTGTTTTTCACAAATGCACCTCACAAATTTCCTGGTATAGGTGTATTTGCTAACGTTTTGAGTGATCATTCCGTAATAGCAGCTCTTAGATCTACTAAACTTCCACCTGCTAAGCCCAGAATAATCCAAAAAAGGGATTTGAAACGTTTCAGTGAACAGTCATTCCTTTGGGATCTATCCCACTTTGACTGGCAACGTATCCTACAAATCAATGATGTGAACACCGCTTGGAACTATTTTCATGATAGTTTCATTTACTTTGTAAACAAACACGCTCCTTTCCGGCAGTTCAGGATAAAGGGCCGTGACAGCCCCTGGTTTACTCCTGAACTAGCTGATCTCCTGCACTGGAGAGATCATCTTTGGGCCGCAGCAAGAAAATCACACTCAGACACTGATTGGTTGAAATTTCGGCAGCTAAGGAATAAATGCACATCTGCCATCAAAGCCGCAAAACGTAACTACTTCTTATCTCAGACCTCCAAAAATCTAAACGATCCTAAAAAATTCTGGAAAACCATTAAATCTCTCTCAGGCACCCCCCAATCATCTGACCTCCCATCACAATTTCTTGTTGACTCTGTTCCTGTGTCAAATAAGCACGAGATCCTGAACTGTTTCAATAAACATTTTGTTGCTTCTAGTTCATTATTTGACACAGTTACAAATGGAAAATCAGCCACTTTATCTAATAATCAAACTTCTACAAATCAAATCCCTCCTACAAGCCAACCATCTGTTAATCACACCTTCTCTTTTTCTCCATTCTCAGTCAGTGAGGTAAATAAACTGTTAAATGATCTTGATCCTAAAAAATCTGCAGGTCCAGATGAACTTCCACCTTATTTCTTAAGGCTGGCTGCTCATATCATCACAGTCCCTGTGACCCACATCTTTAATCTGTCCATAAGCCAAAACACCATTCCGGATGCTTGGAAAACAGCCTTTGTTCTTCCTTTGCTGAAGGGAGGTGACCCCACCTCACTGAACAATTATCGACCGATCTCTAAACTCTGCATCTTAGCCAAGGTTCTAGAAAAACTGATAAACTCTCAGATCAAAAATTATCTGGACTCATTTAACATCTTACCTCTTCATCAATCTGGTTTCAGGAAAAAACACAGCACAACAACTGCTTCTCTGAAGGTTCTGAATGATGTTGTTGAAGCATTGGATGCTAAGGACTATTGTGCTGCACTTTTCTTAGACCTGTCTAAAGCTTTTGACACTGTGGATCATAACATCCTGTGTCATAAGCTCTCAGAAATCGGTTTCTCTGATCACACCATCGGTTGGTTTTCTAACTATCTTTCCAATCGGAGGCAATGTGTTCAACATAACGGTACTTCTTCCAGCTATTTAACAGTTAAAAATGGTGTACCACAAGGCTCAGTTTTAGGACCAACTCTCTTTACAATCTACATAGCTAATGTAGGTCACTGCATCCCTGATGCATCCTTACATTTCTATGCTGATGATACAGTTGTTTACTGCCGAGCTAAAACAGTAGCTAAGGCTTTCCAGTTACTGCAATCCGCTTTTGACATCATCCAGTCAGATTTGTTCCGTCTCAAACTTGTCCTAAATGCTGATAAAACAAAAGGGATGTTTTTTTCAAATAGGAAGGCGGTTCCAGCAGATCCTCCTCTGATTTTATCTTCAAATGGTGTCCCTATTGAGTTTGTTGATTCCTATAAATATCTGGGTATCCTGATCGATTCACATCTCTCTTTTAAACTCCACGTGGAAAACCTAGTGAAGAAACTGAAAGTTAAACTGGGTTTCTTTTTCAGAAACAGATCATGTCTAACACTGAATGTTAGGAAACGCCTTGTATCTGTGACTTTCCTTCCCTCCATTGATTACGGTGACATTCTCTACATGAATGCTCCTACAAGCACCCTGCGGATGTTGGATGTTGTCTATCATGGTGCACTAAGATTCATAACTGGCTGTGATTATCGTACCCACCACTGCACCCTGTATTCACTGGTTAACTGGACATCATTAACCTCACGCAGACTCTTCCACTGGTACATTTTCATCTTTAAATCACTTCTTGGTCTGCTGCCCTCATACATCTCCTCCTACATGTCTTTGCGTGAGTGCAGCTACAGTGTGCGCTCTCAGGACATGATTACCTGCAGTGTTCCGTCAGTGAGGACTGAACTTGGAAAAAGGGCCTTCTCCTACTCTGCTCCTGCTTCATGGAATATCTTACAAAAAGATCTGAAGCTCTCGACCTTGACTTCTCTAAATGGTTTTCAGAATCTGTTGGAATCCTGGCAAAAACCAATGCAGATTTGTTCCTGTCTTTGATTTTATACGTCTACCTTATAATGTTTTGCTAGTTTTTTGATACTTTGTTAAAAAAAAAGTATTTCTTTCTTTTGTTTTTTTTCTCTTTTTTGTTTTCTATTGTTTATTGTTTGTTTATTGTTTAAGGAAATTCTACCATTGCTGTTCATCGTTCTTTAGTTTTAGCAGGTCGCTTTCGTAAATGAGCCCATGAGGTTAAATACGATTTACCTGACTAAATAAAGGTTGAATGAAAAAAAAATTCATCTGTTTACTTGTACTATCGAGCTGTTTGAATTAATCTGAGTTCATACGCATGTTTTACCCCTGCCTTCTACCTGTTTGAGTTCATACAATCTACCTGTGTGTGTGTGTGTGTGTGTGTTTGTGTTCTTGTTTTCATGAGATATAAGGACATTTTAATGAAAACACGTCATTAATGTCAAGACACTTGGAAAAATGAGGACATTTTTTGCATCCTCATCTTTCTGAGCATACTAGAGTATTCTAGAAGCCCCAGATGTGCCCCTGAAACAAAAATCTTCAATGTCCTAAAATATCACAATTTTTTTGAATCTTTTTGTGTGTGTTCATAGTTTTTGCTCATCTTTGATTTGGCCAACTAGTGGCCAGTATTGGAACTTAACACAATTTTCACACACTTGTACCTATATTCATTCATTCAACCTTTATTTAGGCAAGTTAATCCCATTGAGCCTTGAGGACTCATTTACAAGAGAGACCTGTCTACAAACAAAGAATGATGACAACAATGGACAACAGTGACAACAATAGACAGTTATGAAAGAGGCGTACAGATTTTTAAAAAACAAATTAAAAAAAGATGGCAAAAAAGTAGCAAAAACAGCTAGATTATAAGGCAAATGTAGAAAACTAAAAACAGGAACATGTCAGGATTGGTCCTCTTCAGGAGTTCAACAGATATTTAAAGTCACTTAGAGAGGTCAAGGTCGAGAGCTACAGATCTTCAGAGCTGATATGTATATACTGTATACAGTATGTTACGTTTTTCAGAAACACTCATACTCTTCAACATTGGTAGCAAGTTTAAGTATTGCACCAATACATGTTACAATATATATTCTTAAATTCAAATAATATATTCACAATTGATACTCCTGGTATAAACCTTTATTTGTCTTACTTTGTATATTAGAAGAGAAAAATTATGGTTACAATTAGTCAAGGATGAACTATACACCTGTACAGCTTCCAGTATACTCGGGCGTACGTCAGTTCGCGGAGGTCATGTCCATGCAAAGCTCAATTTTTACGACAGCATACACATACTCGGTATCGCACAATAAACTGCCCGACAGCAAACTCTTTTGTATGTGACACTAATGTATTAAGTAATAATAATAATGATAATGAATTCAATTTATAACGCACTTTTCATTAGTGAAAATCTCATTAAGTTTCCCTTCTTCATCCATGACCTGGTTTAATGGCCTTTTCTTTTGTTTGTTTGTTGTTTGCCAAAAGGCAAGTAATCTATTCTTCCTCCTCCGTTGACATCATGACTGAAATGGTGAGAAAGTAAGGAATTTGTCATGAGTGAATTAAATTCAGGTCCAACGTGGTTGCGGGAGGGTCTAGATGTGTCGTTGTGTCCCTGGGCAAGACACTTAACCCAGAGTTGCTCCCGGTAGGACTGAATGGCACCTTGCATGGCAGTCTACCGTTACCGGTGTATGAATGTGTGTATGAATGGGTGGATGGTTGGTATTGTAAAGCACTTTGGGTCCTTCATAGGGGACTGGAAAGCACTATATAAATAAGCTCCATTTACCATTTACCATTAGAGATTTCCTGATGGGTTGGTCTGATGTGTGGACTGTAGGGCCAGTGCTCCCTGTTTTTTTATTTTTTAGAAGTTTTTCTTAACAACATATAAACACAGAAAACTGCTGGGGCAGAGGCTGCCAGCTCTCTTTTTTTATGACCTGTCAATCAATCCAGTAGGCATGTCAGCAAATGTGTGTGTATGTGTGTGTGTTTCCCTGTAAGTTTTACTTGTATCTCTACCCATTCATATTTTTTTCAGATGAATATGCAGAAAACCGGATGGTAAGAACTCGCTCTCTATCTAAGATCAGCTCCTCGATTGCTCGGCAGCAGTATGTTGACACTTCAGATGAGGACGAGTATCCCAGGCATCCCCCCATGTACCAACAACCTCCTCACCGCCGGAGGAACAGCAGAACCACCTTGCAGGAGAACATTGGACAAACACCCCCAGTAAGAACACACTTTAAGATAACAAACTGCATTTACCAAAAACTGTTTGTGATGAGAACCTTCATCCATCTATCCATTATCTTTTGCATTGTCCAAAGTCAGGTCTTGAGGCCAACAGCTTGACCAGAGAGGCCCAGAAATCTCTTTCCACAGGCACCTCTTCCAACTCCTCTGGGAGGACTCCAAGGCATCCCCAGGGCAACCAAAGACATAGTGTCTCCAGCATGTCCTGGGTTTTCCCTGGTGTCTCCTCCCAGTTGGACATACCCAGAAAACATCTCTAGGTAGGAGTCCAGGGGGCATCCTTATCAGATGTCCAAACCACCTGAACTGGCTTCTCTCAATGTGGAAGAGCAGTGGTTCGACTCCAAATCTCTCCCAGATAACTGAATTTCTCACCCTATCTCTAGGAAGAGTCAAGCCACCCTGTGGAGAATCGTTTTGACAGCTTGTATCCAAGCTCTCATATTTTTGGTCACTACCCAAAGTTTGTTACCATGGGTGAGAGTAGGAATGTAGACCGACAGGTAAACATAACTTCGCCTTGCAACTCAGCTCCCTTTTCACTACAATGGTCTGTGTGGCATCTTATCCCACTATCTGATCCAATTTACCACCAGGTGGTAATCAGTTGACAGCTCAGCTCCTCTCTTCACTCGAGTCTCCAAAACATGCAGCCACAGATCAGACAACATGACTACAAAGTCTACCATTGACCTGCTATCTAGGGTATCCATGTGCCATGTGCACTTATGGACACCCTTCATGTTTGGTTATGGTTTTCATGATGGACAAACCGTGACTAGCACAGAAGTCCAACATCAGAACACTACTTAAGTTCAGATCAGAAGATGTTCCTCCCAATGACACCCCTCCAGGTCACACCGTCTCTACACGCATGGACATTCAATTCCCCCAGCAGAATTAAGGCATCCAATGCTGGAGCACCTGCACTAAGGACTCCAAGAAGGCTGGGTACTCCTAACTGGTGTTCAGCACAAAGGAATAAACAACAGTCAGAGCCTATCCCCACCACACACACCCCACACCTGAAGGTGCAGGGAAGCTATCCACTTGTCTACCAGTGAAAACTCCAACACACAGTCACTAAGCCAGAGGGCTTTAAGTAGACCCACACCAGCCAACGCCTTTTACCAAGGGCAGCTTCACCATGGAATAAGGTCCAGCCCTTCTCAAGGAGATTGGTTTTGAAGCTCAGGCTGTGAATCAAGGTAAGCCCAACTAAAGCCAGTCAGTACCTCTCAACCTCATGCTCCTTCCCCACCAGAAAGGTGATGTTTCATGTACCAAAAGCCAGCTTTGGTAAGCCACAGTCAGAGTGCCAAGGACCCTGCTTTCAGCTACAACACTACGGACACTAAACATACAACCTCTGTTCTTCCTTTGCTGAAGGGAGGTGACCCCACCTCACTGAACAACTATCGACCGATCTCTAAACTCTGCATTTTAGCCAAGGTTCTAGAAAAACTGATAAACTCTCAAATCAAAAATTTTCTGGACTCATTTAACATCTTACCTCTCCATCAATCTTATTTCAGGTAACAACACAGCACAACGACTGCTTCTCTGTAGGTTCTTAATGACGTTGTTGAAGCATTGGATGCTAAGGATTATTGTGCTACACAGACCTGTCTAAAGCTTTTGACACTGTGGATCATAACATCTTGTGTCATAAGCTCTCAGAAATCAGTTTCTCAGATCACACCATTGGTTGGTTCTCTAACTATCTTTCCAATCGGAGGCAATGTGTTCAACACAATGGTACTTCTTCCAGTTATTTAACAGTCAACAACATTGTACCACAAGGCTCAGTCTTAGGACCCACCCTCTTTACAATCTACATAGGTAATGAAGGTCAGAGCATCCCTGATACATCCTTACATTTATATGCTGATGACACAGTTGTTTACTATCGAGCTAAAACAGTTTCTAAGGCTTTCTAGCTTTTGCAATTTGCTTCTGACATCATCTAACTCTGAATGCTAGGAAAAATCTTGTATCTGTGACTTTCCTTCCCTCCATTGATTACAGTGACATTCTCTTCCGGCACTCGACAAGGCAGGTCGCATATCTTTCTGCTCTTCCCTCCCTAAGTTTTTCCTACTCCCTGCTTGCTTTTCGTCTCGTCTGCGACCCTTCAGCGCTCACTCGAACCAATATGGAATTAATCAATTGGGCTGTTTCTTCAATGGATAAGATTTTTTCCACGAGGCGGACCGTGTCAGGAGAAGCTGTCTGTCCCTCCGACACACACGCGGCTGGATACGTGCTGGACTCGTGGGGTCAGTGGCAGCCCATGTGTCTGTCCGTTCTGAGTGTCGAAGACGTGGAGGATTTGTGGATTATTGGATTATTGGTAGCAACTGCTCTGTTTTTTGGCGTAACCGGAGTTGTTTGTTATCGGAAGCTGAGCGAGGCTTCGGCGGCTATCAGAGCGCTGTCGGGACTGCCTGATCAGCAAAATTCTCTGAACCGGGTCGTGGGCTCCTCATCCCAGCTGCTTTATGAGCTCAATCGCACGATTGGTGCAGTGGTGGACCACCGTGCACCTGCTGTCCGTTTTGGGACTTGTTTGCAGCCACCCAGGATCGATCAAGGGACAGGTGGAAGCTCATGAAAGCGGGGCAGAGCAGAACCACATATTTGGATTTCTTTCGGCCATGAAACAGCACCCACAGACTTGAAGGCGGCAGTGGAAAAGTACACTGTGGTCTATTTGGATAACAAACAAAAACATTATCTGGCTTCTGCACATGTCCTTGAAGCGGGCTGTGGGAATCCATTCTCCTAGAGTGAGAAGTTGAAGAGCCCCCCCCTCCCCTCCCCCTCCCCAGAGATTTCTGTGAGGCTTCGGATAACACCCAGCTGCACACCTGCTGAACTTTGTGTTTGTCTGAAAGTAATCATGGACCCAATCTCCCTGCCATGCCGTATTTCCTTTGTTATTGTACCTAAATGTGCTCTGATATGGTTTTTACTGAATCACGCGGTGTCTTGAAGACAAAATGTGATTCATCTTTTTTAATATCAATGCTGTGAATCCCAGTGTTTCTGCTTGTTTTCCTGCTTTTGACCTTCATCTGGAGACAGATTGGGCCTGGCCGCGCTAAAAGTATATCAACGTGTTGAATAAACATGTCGTGTGTTGATAAAACATATCGTGTGTTGATAAAACATGTAATGTGCTTTGTTTTGCTGCAGCTTTTGCACTCACTCATTTCTCTCTGGATGCCTGCAATACATATTTACGTTGTAATCGGTGAAAATTGATGCAATGTTAATAAAACTCCTTGATTCCTTGATTCCTTGATACATGAATGCTCATACAAGCACCTGCAGATGTTGGATGCTGTCTATCATGGTGCACTAAGATTCATTACTGGCTGATTATCATACCCACCACTGCACCCTGTATTCACTTGTTAACTGGACATCATTAACCTCACACAGACTCTTCCACTGGTACATTTTCATCTTTAAATCACTTCTTGGTCTGCTGCCTTCATACATCTCCTCCTACATGTCTCTGTGTGAGTGCAGCTACTGCTTGCGCTCTCAGGACATGATTACCTGCAGTGTTCTCTCCGCGAGGACTGAACTTGGAAAAAGGGCCTTCTTCTACTCTGCTCCTGCTTCCTGGAATATCTTACAAAAACATCTGAAGCTCTTGCCCTTGACCTTTTTAGATGGCTTTAAGAATCGGTTGGAATCCTGGCAAGAACCAATGCAGACATGTTCCTGTTTTTAGTTTTCTGTATTTGCCTTATAATCTGTCTGTTTTGCTACTTTGACATCTTTTTAAAACTTGTTTAAAAAAATCGGTACGCATATAATTGTTTATTGTTGTCACTGTTGTCATCATTATTTGTTGAAACCAGGTGTCTCTTGTAAATGAGTCATTGAGGCTCAATGGGATTAACCTGCCTAAATAAAGGTTGAATGAAAAATTTCAGGACTCTTGGATTCTCCTTAGCGTTGACCTTGGCCATTGCTCAACATCCCACAAGAATGTTTATGGATTTCATCGGAGGGAGCTAGCTGATTATTCCATCCTTATCAGAACTCTTACAGTGCCCTCAACCGTGTCCATGGACATTGCTCACCGTTCTTGGTGTCTCCCTCCCATCTGCGTAATGTCTATGTCACTACGTGCTTATTTGTGCAAGGTGTTTTTTAATATTTGAAAATTTCTTCTCAGGCAAGAAGAAAGATATTAATAGTAATTTTTTCGCCTCCAATTCCTAATGTGTCCAGTTTCATTACTTTTTGTCTGTCTAAGCAGATCTCACTTGTAAATGAGTCTTCTAGGCTCAATGTGACTTATCTGTCTAACTAAAGGTTGAATAAATGTCTTGGAGTTGTCCTCTGGTATACTTGGTCCTTGAGAGATGAGTCACAACTGAGGAGAAACTCCTCCCTGCCAATCAGGAGCTGCAAAAACGTGAAACAGAAAATGCCAGAATCTTTACATTTGTCTGTCCATAGCAGTGTTCTGAATCACTGTCTGGCCTGTCAACACAAGAACTTTAAAGACTGTCTGTCTGGATTTACTTTCTAAGATAAACGAACTGAACAAACGGATGTCGGCCATTGAGAATCTGCTGAGCCGCCTGGAGGGAAAGATCATGCCAGCTGATGAGGTAAGACGGGATGGAAACCTAGCAACTAAATTATTGGTAAGAGAAGAAGACAACTAGTGAGCTGTCCCATTTCAAAAAGTCTGATCTGTGTCTTCTTGCAGGCGTCCACTGCCTCCGCTCAGGTGGAGGAGGAGAAGCTGAGGAAGAAGCTGAGCGAGCTGGCCGGAAACTTGAGTGATAAAGACCTGTCTTCAGATGACGAGGCCATGAAGAAGCCCTTTCCTTTAGGTAGAGCATCGTCTGGTACCAGACCAGGTGTTCCTCTGGACCCTCTGAAGGACAAAGGACTGAGTTCGTCCAGTGACGAGTTACCAACGGAGGCTCAGAAGGTACGATATCTGCATGAAGATAACATCTCCAAACCCTCAGGATGACAGTGAACAGAAACCTGAAGGTTTTACCTGCTCCAAGGATGGTTCTGAAGGTCCAAATCCAACAGTACCAGCCTGAATGATGAGAAATGATCATTGTATTAGTTTGAGAACTTTCAGGTTCCTGTTTGTGAAACTGTCAGAACGTTTGCATGGCTCAGCTTTGACTTCAGAAGGTCTCTTTCATCAGGCCAAACTCTGACAATAATACATTCACATTTAGGTCCTGACAATGAGCTCCACTCCAGAACCAGAACCAGATCTCTACCTAGACTCAGGTGAAAGATCTGACCAGGTCCCGAGTGATTTCTAAGATCTTTGAGGTTCTGAGGTGGACTCGTTGGAGCATGAATGTTTCCTCACTAACAGCTTGCCTCCTGCCTACCTGAGCACCTGTAAGGATGTTAATGTGAAGCAGCTACCAGCCTGGACCTCATGCACTCCTGGAGATTAGGTGCATGGGACACACCTTGGTTTTAGTTTTAAAAAAAAGTCCTTCCTGTGTGGAGGTCCAGCCTGGTAACTGCTACCTGCCTAGCCCTCGTGGAACCCCCTGGAGATCAGCTGCATAAGAACATACCTCTCATGAAATCCTCCTGTATGGAGGTCCAGCCTGGTAGCTGCTGCAGACAGTTGTGTTCCAGCTGCTAACATCTGTCCCTCTACATGGCTTTCAGAGATCTGCGGCCGCCGCCCTCTGTGACCTCACCACTGAGGTCCTGAGAACTGTTAATGCCACAGAAAACGCCATGGTCGAGTACGGCCTCTCAGAGCCGACCGACAGGTCGCTGTCAGTCGGCGCTGACGTAAAGCAGGCCGATGATGCGTTCAGGGAACTTGAGGAAAATGTAAGCTTCCTACATGAACTGAAGCATGTCCCGAATGTCTGGACTGGCTTCTCTGGTTGCTGGGTCAGGGTCAGGAAAACATCCTGGGTCCGGTTCCAGCAGGTTCCTCAACATCTAGCGAAAGTCTTTAGGATCAAAACGAGGGTCACAAAGGTCCCAGCATGGAATCAGTATCTTCATCCGTATCTAGAACAAAACAAGCAACTTGTTATAAAAGTTAACAGACATCTTGGAGTCTGCAGGCTTTAGTTAAGGGTCAAAGGTCATGGCTTGTTTGGAAGGGTTCCAGGAGAACTCCTCTAAAATAAAAAGATCATGGCAGCATGATTTAGAAAGTTTCATCCTAATCAGCAACAAAGGTTGCAATGAGACAAACAATGAGACCAGAGGACAGATGTTTACCCAGAATGCACAGCAGTAAACCCCTCCTTCCAGCTGTCAGCACGGTGGAGGAGGCTGATGGTTTGGGTCTGCTGCAGCCTCAGGAACAGGACACCAACAATCTCCAGAACCAAAGTCAAAGCTACTGAGATGATGTCCAGAAATTTAACAAGTTTTAAATAAATGGCTGTTCAAAGATAACAACAAAGGTTTGAAACGGTCTGATGGTTGTTGAGCCTGTCAGTAAAATGTGCAGTGTCATCCGCTTTGATGACATCATCCGTCATCAGCTTCGAGTGTCTTGATAAGATAGAAAAGCACAGCACTATTTACTATTTTACCAGTTATCCAGAGTTATCGCCTGAAAACATCAGAATCAAGTTTTATGCAAAGAATCAAGTTTGATTAAACTAGAAAATATCAAACTGTCATTTTTCCTTAAAAGTATGAAATAAATACCTTTATAACTTGACATCATGTATGCTTCAAATAAAAATGTTAAAATACAGGGTACAGTTCAGTAGTGGAGTCCCGGTAGAAGTTTCTCCCTTGAATCACCACCTTTATTGTGGTGGAGGAATTTGTATGTCTGAATGATCCTCTGCTGTCTGGGACGATTATTTTTCATTCAACCTTTATTTCTACAGGTCAATCCCATTGAGCGTCGGGGACTCATTACTAACCCATTACAACTACTTAGAGAGGTCAAGGTCGAGAGCTTTAGCTATTTTTGCAAGATATTCCAGGAAACAGGAGCTGAGTAGGAGAATTATATTTGCCCCTGGTAGGATCAACCAAGGCAGATTGGTTCTAGGTAACATACCAGATTAAGATCGATTCAGAAGACTCTTATGGATAGAGTCAAAGAGTCAGAGTCAGAGTTTCTTTATTTGTTATTCACACCACATGTGGTACATGTAGTGGAACAAAATTATGTACACAGGGTCCCAGTTACATCCAACAATAAAATGTAAAGAAAAACTAACATGTCCATCCATCAATCCATTTTCTTCCGCTTATCCGGGGTCGGGTCGCGGGGGTAGCAGCCTAAGTAGGGAGGCCCAGACTTCCCTCTCCCCAGCCACTTGGAGCAGCTCCTCTGGGGGAATCCCAAGGCGTTCCCAGGCCAGCCGAGAAACATAGTCCCTCCAGCGTATCCTGGGTCTTCCTCTGGGTCTCCTCCCGGTGGGACATGCCCGGAACACCTCACCAGGGAGGCGTCCAGGAGGCATCCTAACCAGATGCCCGAGCCACCTCAACTGGCTCCTCTCGATGTGGAGAAGCAGCGGCTCTACTCCGAGTCCCTCCCGGATGACTGAGCTTCTCACCCTATCTCTAAGGGAGAGTCCAGCCACCCTGCGGAGAAAACTCATTTCAGCCGCTTGTATCCGAGATCTTGTTCTTTCGGTCATAACCCAAAGCTCATGACCATAGATGAGGGTGGGAACGTAGATCGATCGGTAAATTGAGAGCTTTGCCTTTTGACTCAGCTCTCTCTTCACCACGACAGACCGGTACAGCGCCCGCTTCACTGCGGACGCTGCACCTATCCGCCTATCGATCTCACGCTCCAGTTTTCCCTCATTCGTGAACAAGATCCCGAGATACTTAAACTCCTCCACTTGGGTAAGGACCTCCTCCCCGACCCGGAGAGGGCACGCTACCCTTTTCCGGCTCAAGACCATGGCCTCGGATTTGGAGGAACTGATCCTCATCCCGGCCGCATCACATTCAGCTGCAAACCGCTCCAGCGAAAGCTGTAGATCACGAGCTGATGAAGCCAATAGGACCACATCATCTGCAAAAAACAGAGAAGCGATTCTAAGGCCACCAAAACGGATCCTCTCAACACCTTGGCTGCGCCTAGAAATTCTGTCCATAAAAGTTATGAACAGAATCGGTGACAAAGGGCAACCTTGGCGGAGTCCAACTCTCACCGGAAACGAGCCTGACTTACTGCCGGCAATGCGGACCAAGCTCTGACACCGGTCGTACAGGGACCTAACAGCCCATATCAATGGGCCTGGTACCCCATACTCCCGGAGTACCCGCCACAGAACCCCCCGAGGGACGCGGTCGAATGCCTTTTCCAAGTCTACAAAGCACATGTAAACTGGTTGGGCAAACTCCCACGCACCCTCCAGGACCCTGTTGAGGGTGTAGAGCTGGTCTAGTGTTCCACGACCAGGACGAAAACCACACTGCTCCTCCTGAATCCGAGGTTCGACTATCCGACGGACCCTCCTCTCCAGAACCCCTGAATAGACCTTACCAGGGAGGCTTAAGAGTGTGATCCCTCTATAGTTGGAACACACCCTACGGTCCCCCTTTTTGAATAGGGGAACCACCACCCCAGTCTGCCAATCCAAGGGAACTGCCCCCGATGTCCACGCGATATTGCAGAGTCGCGTAAGCCAACACAACCCCACAACATCCAGAGCCCTAAGGAACTCAGGACGAATCTCATCCACCCCCGGAGCCTTGCCACCGCGGAGCTTTTTAACCACCTCGGCGACCTCAGCACCAGAGATTGGAGAGCCCGATCCAAAGTCCCCAGGCTCCGCTTCCTCAGTGGAAGACGTGCCAGTAGGATTGAGGAGGTCTTCGAAGTATTCCGCCCACCGACTCACAACATCCCGAGTTGAGGTCAACAGCACGCCATCCCCACCATAAATGGTGTTGGTCGCGTACCGCTTTCCCCCCCTGAGACGCCGGATGGTGGACCAGAATCGCCTCGAAGCCGTACGGAAGTCATTCTCCATGGCCTCTCCGAACTCCTCCCACGCCCGAGTTTTTGCCTCAGCAACCACCCGAGCCGCATGCCGCTTGGACTGCCGGTACCTATCTGCTGCTTCCGGGGTCCCACAGGCCAAAAAGGCCCAATAGGACTCCTTCTTCAGCCTGACAGCATCCCTCACCGCCGGTGTCCACCACCGGGTTCGAGGGTTGCCACCACGACAGGCACCAACAACCTTGCGGCCACAACTCCGATAAGCTGCCTCGACAATAGAGGCGCGAAACATGGCCCACTCGGGCTCAATGTCCCCCGCCTCCCTCGGAACGTGTTCAAAGCTCTCCCGGAGGTGGGAGTTAAAGCTCCGTCTTACGGGAGACTCTGCCAGACGTTCCCAGCAGACCCTCACAATACGTTTGGGTCTGCCAGGTCTGACCGGCATCCTCCCCCACCATCGGAGCCAACTCACCACCAGGTAGTGGTCAGTTGACAGCTCCGCCCCTCTCTTCACCCGAGTGTCCAGGACATGCGGCCGCAGATCAGATGAGACGACAACAAAGTCGATCATTGAACTACGACCTAGGGTGTCCTGGTGCCAAGAGCACATATGGACACCCTTATGCCTGAACATGGTGTTCGTTATGGACAATCCATGACGAGCACAGAAGTCCAACAACAGAACACCACTCGGGTTCAGATCAGGGGGGCCGTTCCTCCCAACCACACCCCTCCAGGTCTCACTGTCATTGCCCACGTGAGCGTTGAAGTCCCCCAGCAGAACAAGGGAGTCCCCAGGAGGCGCACCCTCCAATGCCCCCTCCAAGGACTCCAAAAAGATCTAAGATGTGAACTAAGAAAAACATCAACAAAAAATACACCAAGCATTAATATCATAGAAAAACATTACTCCAAACAGCAGCACGAACATGAGTCTGTGTGAGCAGATGAGTAAGAATAAACATAGCAACATGAAACAGATCAGCAGCAACATGAAACAGATCAGCAGCAACATGAAACAGATCAGTAGCAACATGAAACAGATCAGCAGCAACATGAAACAGATCAGCAGCAACATGAAACAGATCAGCAGCAACATGAAACAGATCAGCAGCAACATGAAACAGATCAGCAGCAACATGAAACAGATCAGCAGCAACATGAAACAGATCAGCAGCAACATGAAACAGATCAGCAGCAACATGAAACAGATCAGCAGCAACATGAAACAGATCAGCAGCAACATGAAACAGATCAGCAGCAACATGAAACAGATCAGCAGCAACATGAAACAGATCAGCAGCAACATGAAACAGATCAGCAGCAACATGAAACAGATCAGCAGCAACATGAAACAGATCAGCAACATGAAACAGATCAGCAGCAACATGAAACAGATCAGCAGCAACATGAAACAGATCAGCAGCAACATGAAACAGATCAGCAGCAACATGAAACAGATCAGCAGCAACATGAAACAGATCAGCAGCAACATGAAACAGATCAGCAGCAACATGAAACAGATCAGCAGCAACATGAAACAGATCAGCAGCAACATGAAACAGATCAGCAGCAACATGAAACAGATCAGCAGCAACATGAAACAGATCAGCAGCAACATGAAACAGATCAGCAGCAACATGAAACAGATCAGCAGCAACATGAAACAGATCAGCAGCAACATGAAACAGATCAGCAGCAACATGAAACAGATCAGCAGCAACATGAAACAGATCAGCAGCAACATGAAACAGATCAGCAGCAACATGAAACAGATCAGCAGCAACATGAAACAGATCAGCAGCAACATGAAACAGATCAGCAGCAACATGAAACAGATCAGCAGCAACATGAAACAGATCAGCAGCAACATGAAACAGATCAGCAGCAACATGAAACAGATCAGCAGCAACATGAAACAGATCAGCAGCAACATGAAACAGATCAGCAGCAACATGAAACAGATCAGCAGCAACATGAAACAGATCAGCAGCAACATGAAACAGATCAGCAGCAACATGAAACAGATCAGCAGCAACATGAAACAGATCAGCAGCAACATGAAACAGATCAGCAGCAACATGAAACAGATCAGCAGCAACATGAAACAGATCAGCAGCAACATGAAACAGATCAGCAGCAACATGAAACAGATCAGTAGCAACATGATGTGATATTTCACAGTGATTATTCTGGTTATTTATTCATGAGTCTAACAGCCTCAGGGTAGAAGCTGTTCCTCAGTCTAGTGGTTCTACACTTGATGCTCCTCAACCTCCTTCCTGAGGGGAGTGGGGCAAAAAGTGTGTGTGCTGGGTGAGTGGGGTCCTTCATGATGCAGGTGGCTCTCTTCCTGCATCTGGAGGTGTAAATGTCTGTGATGGTGGGGAGACTGACTCCAACATCTTCTGTGCAGCCTTCACCACTCTCTGCAGAGCTTTCCTCTCTTCAACTGTGCAGCCTCCATGCCACACGTTGATGCTGGAGCACAGGATGCTCTCCACTGCACACCTGTAGAAGGAGGTGAGGACTGAGCTGCTCAGACCAGCTCGTCTCAGCCGTCTGAGGAAGTAGAGTCTCTGATGACCTTTCTTGATCAGGCTGGTGGTGTTGTTGCTCCAGCTGAGGTTATCATTCATGTGTACACCCAAGTATTTGTAGCTGGAGACCACTTCCACCGCAGATCCACTTCTATTTGGGGGAGTGGGGGTAGGTGTGTTTGTTCTTTCTTAAGTCCACGACCATCTCCTTCATCGTCTTCACATTGATGTGAAACAGTAGTGGATAGAAGCAAACAAGAAACTCAGTGTCCCTTGCCTTGACGTGGGTTACCGGGGACCCACCCTGGAGTCAGGCCTAGGGGAGGGTCTCATCGGTAAACGCCTGGTGACTGGGAGCCCAGTCAGGCTCAGCCCAAATGAGCAACAAGGGTTTGCCTTCCAGTGAGTCCACCACCTGCAGGAGGGGCCACAAGTGTGATGCATGATGCCACCTTGACCTTGACTTCTCTAAACGGTTTTCAGAATCTGTTGGAATCCTGGCAAAAACCAATGCAGATTTGTTCCTGTCTTTGATTTTATACGTCTACCTTATGTTTTGCTCGTTTTTTATACTTTGTTTTAAAAAATTATATATTTCTTTCTTTTGTTTTTTCTCTTTTTTGTTTTCTATTGTTATTGTTTATTGTTTGTTTACTGTTTATTGTTTAATGAAATTCTATCACTGCTGTTCATTGTTCTTTAGTTTTAGCAGGTCGCTTTCGTAAATGAGCCCATGAGGTTCAATAAGATTTACCTGACTAAATAAAGGTTGAATGAATGAATGAATGGGCACTGGCGGAAGGTGGGGGCCTTGGCACTCTGACCCTGGCTTACCAAAGCTGGCGCTTGAGACATGGAATGTGACCTCTCTGGTGGAGCAGGAGCCTGAGCTTGTGTGTGAGGTTGAGAGGTACCGACTAGATATATTTGGGCTCACCTTGATGCACAGCATGGGATCAGGAAACAATCTCCTTGAGGGGGGCTGGACCTTATTCCACTCTTGAGTTCCCCATGGTGAAAGGTGCCAAGCTGGTGTGGGTCTCCTCTTAGCTCCCTGAATTGGCACCATGTGCATGGAGTTTTCACCCCGTAGATGAGAGGGTAGCTTCCCTGCGCCTTCGGGTGGTGGAACAGGCTCTGATGATTGTATTTGTCTACACGCCAAATGGCAGTTCAGAGTTGTTGTTTTTTTGCCAAATGGCAGTTCAGAGTATCTGGCCTTTTTGGGGTCCTTGGTGGGGGGTGCTGGAAGGTGCACCAGCTGTGGACTCTCTTATTCTGCTTGGGGACTTCAATGCCCACGTGGGTAAGGACAGTGTGACCTGGAGGGCTGTGATTGGGAGGAACGGCCTCTCTGATCTGAATTTGAGCAGTGTTCTGTTGTTGGACTTCTGTGATAGTCATAGTTTGTCCATCACAAACACCATGTCCATAAGTGCACTTGGCACCAGGACGCCCTAGGTCGTAGATCAATGATTGACTTTATAAATGGTAAATGGACTGTAGTTATACAGCGCCTTTCTATCTTATTGAGATACTAAAAGTGCTTTACATTACAATCTACGCCCTGAGAATCTTCACCAGCAATTCTATGCCCTTATTTACCCATTCATACAGCACTCTACTAGATCCCTACAAAGCTAATTGAACAAGTTATAGTCATGTCATTTGATTTTCTGCCATTTGTTTTGGACACTCAAATGAAGAGAGGAGCTGAGCTTTCAACTGACCCCACTTGGTAGTGAGTTGGGACAGATAGCGGGGTAAGATGCTGGACAGACCCGATAGACCCAAACGTGTACAGTATTGAGGGTTTGCTGGTAATGCCTGGCAAAGGTCCCCCTTGTAAATGAGTCCTCGAGGCTCAATGAGACTAACCTGTATAAATAAAGCTGGAATGAAGTTGCACCTCTGGGAGAGTGGAGGCAGCTGAGGAGTACCGGAGGACCAAGCAGTCCACAGTCTTGGCTATTGCTGAGGTAAAATCTCGGATGTGGGAGGAGTTTGGTGAAGCCTTGGATAGAAACTCTCTGTCATCTCCCAGGAAATTCTGGCAAACCATCAGGCGGCTGAGGAGGAGAAAGCAGCTCTTTACTAACACTGTGTTCAGTTAAGGTGGGGTGCTGTTGACCTCAACAAGTGATGATGTCAGGAGGTGGAAGGAACACTTATTTGACCTTCTCAATCCCACTGGCATGTCTTACATGGAGGAAGCCGAGTTGGGCGACTATGGGGTTGGTCTGTCTATAACCATAGCTTGGGTTGCCAAGGTAGTTAAAAGGCTTCAAGGCAGCAGGGCTCCAGGGGTGGATGAGATTCACCCTGATTTCCTTAAAGCTCTGGGTGTTGTGGAGCTGTCTTGGTTGACACCCATTTGCAACACCATGTGAACACTGGGGGCAGTGTCACAGGATTGGCAGACTGGGGTGGTGGTTCCTCTCTTCAAAAAGGGTGACCAGAGGGTGTGCTTCAATTACAGGGATGTCCCCCTCCTTAGCCTCCATGGTAAGGTCTATTCAGGGGTATTGGAGAAGTGAATCAGATTGTTGGTCAAACCTCAGATCCAAGAGGAACAATGGGGGTTCCGTCCTGGCCGTGTAACACTGGACCAGCTCTTTATCCTCAATAGGGTCCTCGAGGGGTCATGGGAGTTTGCCCATCCAGTCTGCATGTGTTTTGTGGACTTGGAGAAGGCATTTGACTGTGTTCCTTGGAGTAAACTGTTGGGGGTGCTCTGTGAGTATGGGATTGGGGGCCTGTTGCTACGAGCTATTCAGCCCTGTACAAGCAGTGGGAGAGTTTGGTTCACATTGCTGGTAGTAAGTCAGACCCCTTCAGGTGGGGGTTAGACTCTGCCAGGGCTGCCCATTGTCACGGATTATTTTCAAAACTTTTGTAGATAGAATTTCTCTGTGCAACCAGGAAGCGGAGGGATTCGGGTTCGGTGACCTCAGGATTCTGTCTCTGCTCTTTGCAAATGATGTGGTCCTGTTGGCATCATCATACTGGAGCGTTTTTTTCATTGAACCTTTATTTCTACAGGTTAATCCCATTGAGCGTCGGGGACTCATTTACAAGAGAGTCCAGAATTTAACAAAGCGTGATGACAACAGTGAACAACAAAGACGACAATAGACAATCATAAAGGATGCGCACAAATTTAAATGTTTTTTAACAAGTGAAAATAAAATGGTAATTAAAAGAAAAAGTTGCTATAAAACCAGTTAAGATTATAAGGCGGTGAAGAAAACTAAAAACAGGAACATGTCTGCATTGGCTTTTCCCATGAACTTAGCAGATGTTTGAAGCCACTTAGAGATGTCAAGGTTGAGGGTTTCAGATATCACTGCAAAATATTCCAAGAAACAGGAGCAGAGTAGGAGAAGGCCCTTTTGTCTACAAACTGGATTCCAAAAAAAATGGGAGACCCAGGACACGCTGGAGAGACTAAGTCTCTCAACTGGCCTGGGAACACCTTGGAGGTCCTCCCAGTAGAGCTGGAAGAGGCTGTGGAGAGAGATGTCTGGACCTCCCTGCTCAAGATGCTGCCCCCGAGACTCACTGTAAAATACAAAATGATCCATAAAGAAAATGACTAGAAAAAAATGTACTTTTTCCATTAATGTAGGTCAAATCTCTGAGAAAATGTACAGTAACAAGTTTGATTTTCTAATACATCAATTAGTTTTACTGCAATTAAATTGTCAAATGAGAAAGTTGTTTTGTTCTTTAGTGATGAAATTTTGCAGCTCAGTTAAAAAAACTCAGAATTAGATGAGTATTTTTAGAGGATGAGTAACTTTGTTAATCCATTAAATCAATTGACGAGGACAAATTTCTGTGATAAGTGTGAAAAAAGTTGATTTTCTTTAGCTGCTCGCACACTCATGCTGAAAAATGTAGCACACCTTCATTCCTAAAGAGGAAGCCA
>JBBPBX010010293.1:0-50537 GCA_038048925.1 Garcialebias charrua
ATATACACTGTATATTTTATTTTTTGACACACTAATGAAAAAAAAAAGTTTTTGCTAATTTCTGTGGGTGTGTCTAAATATTTCATGAACCACTGTTCAAATTTTTATGCAAGTCACTGAAAGTGATCAATTGTGCATCTACATCTGATTAACTTTTGGGGTCACCTTAAATAAAAATGACTGCCACAGCCAGCTGACCTCATAAAAAAACACACAAAAATTTATTACTCAGTCACTTTTACAAATATTGACCTAAAATTGGTAGTACCTGATACCAATCCCTAATATGGGGCACTAACATAGTGCACATCATTGTTTAAAAATGTGCTATTAACTATTTGAGATAATCTCTGTTAGCAAAACAGTTTAGACCCGTCTGAATGAAACTTTCAGGTAATAACTATTACATAAATACCAGAAAGTTCATTCTCAATAGTCCAGGTATCAAATCCGCTCATTCTCAATCAGTTCATCTGGACAATTTCTTTTTAGTAGAAACGTTTCACCCTCACTCCAGAGGGCTTCGTCAGTCAGAGCAGTCCAAAGCAAACTGAAGCTACCCCACCAAGTAAACAACTTAAGTGGACCAACCAGTTTGCTGTAGCCAAGATGGTTTCTGGGGGCTTGTCCCTCGTCGACTCCTCCCAGGCAGGCAGACATGTGCCTGGGATACATAACCTTCTACTAAAAAGAAATTGTCCAGATGAACTGATTGAGAATGAGCGGAGTATTACATAAATAATTAACTTTTAAAAGCCAACCTGATTTAGGTTTTCTGTCAATGCCTACAGACTTTATAAACACAAACATGACTACAATTCAGTCCCATTTACAGATATTGTGCTAAACTTTAGTGCAGTTGTAGCTGAAAGTAATTTAACACATAGTGGTACCCAGATCTTAACCTAAACTTTAAACATTAACTGCTGGAGTCAACCCAACTCAAGATGGCTGCCATAACTGATTGGCATTAACAACACACAAATAACTATACTTTTATAACAATTTTATACTCTTTTATACTCGTATTTACAGTATTTGCTACTGGTAATTGTTAGGCTTCTTGATCTGGGACCTGAGTCTGAATTTTGTTCCATAAACATGCAAATGTGAGCTGGTATGACAATTTAAAAAATCCTTGAATCCTTGAAATTAGTTAATCAGACAACTACAGTCTTGAGCCAACATTTGGTCTGGTTGTACCTGAGAGTTATTAACAACAAATATTCTGCGTCTGACTTATGGAAATTCCCCATGAGATTGGTCAAAAAACGTAGTGTTTGACAAAAATGGCGACAATTCTGTAATTTATTTCAGTGCAAGGTGAGTTTAAAACTCTAACATGAGAGGTGGCAGGGTGATATGCAATCCTATAAGGAATACAGTATAAGGTTTCATAATTGGTATATTTGGCAGGATTGTGTTTCTAAATTACTGTCATCCACAGCTACTGATTGAGGAAATGCATTTTCCTCAATATCCTAAACATTCTGATGCATGCTCAGTAATCCACCGGTAAATCTATCAAGGTCCTGAAGAAGTCTTTTGGATAAAAGACCAAACATTTCAACAAGGAAGAATCCATGCAGAGAACCTGACTTAACCTTATTAGATCCTAAATGTAACTTTCACAAAACAATCTGAGAAGCAAAATGGCGAATCAGTCTGAACACAAGTAATCAATGGAACCAGGTTTAGCATAACTGAGTGATCCCCTCCATTTCATCTTGTCACACTGTTTTCACCAAGTAACAGTGGAAAGATCAAAATGAAGTTTAACACATAAAAAGTTCACATCACGCCTCTGTTGATAAAACTGCTTCTACTCTCTACAGTGTTCTGAAATCCTGCAGACAGTATAAAAACGAAATAGCCATTTCCCGAATGTGCGTGGCTTACAGTGTCTTCCATCACAAGCGCATGGAATTTGCTGAATTTGAAGCTTTGATGACTGACTGCTGCTGAGCTGAAACTGTAGTCAGCAAACAAAGCTGCAGTAAAGTCACGGGACGACAGACGAGTCACGTAGACTGATCCACATACACACAGTTCCAAATCCCATTAAAGACCTTTTATCAAACCAAGGTCAAACTTTTCAGGTGAATGAACCTCAGCGCCCAGTGAGACCCACAATCCATCTCTTCTACTGCTTTCTAAAGTAAACCACAGCGCTTGTTTTGGATACCATTTTTCTTACAAGCAAGTCACATTTGGTCTCAATCCATCCACAGCTTTTTCATCACCCTCTTCATTCCCTTCTTACAGCTGCTTCTCCGCTCTCCCTATTTAAAGCATGGCCCATTAAGAATTTGTGAAAAAGAGCAGTACCCTGAGAGAATATAATCCTGGCCCACTGCACCAAACCTGGCTCAGTGCACCAGTTTGTGTTTATTTGAACTGTGAACTTCCCATGCGAGGTGTGTGTGAAAAGGAAAAGTGTGTGTGTGCGAGCCAGAGAAATAAAGAGCACGAGTAACAACTGCAAAGACGAAGGGGAGAGTTTTACACAAAATGCAGTGTTTCATTTTCTTGATTTCTTTCACACCTCCTTTGTGACATACTTTTCACAGCACGTTTATTTGCCACATGGGCTCCTGGTGCTCCAGGAGTTCACCTGGCCACAGACAGGCCTCTGTGCAGCATGTTCAGGGCTAAAGAAAGCAGGAAAAAAGACTTCTATCACCCCCCATGGAGCTCCAGACACAATAATAATACTTTCCTTCTGCTGACCTGCATGTGACATCACAGCCTGGTCCTTACCCATTCACATGTGCTGACACGCAAACACAAAGAAAGCATAGAGCTGCTGAGAGGTTAAATAAAAATGCACACAATTATGTTAAAAAATATTTTTGATTTACACAAGCTGCTGTATTGATCAAAACCATTTAAGGTAACAGGAAAGGACGTAAAGACCTGGGGATAAAGAAAAGTTTCTGTTTCAGAGGTGCTGACTGACTGGAAGAATGTCTGAAGAGGATGAAAGGCTGCCAAATTTTCAGGCGCAAAAACAAAGGCATGAACGTGAGACATTTTTATACATGAAATAAGAACACCTATTGTTCATGAACAAACATGCACAGACAGTTGTGTGTGTGTAACAAATAGGTGAACATACACACAAAAAGTGTTTGCATTTTCATTTTCAGCCCAGCAGGGACAGATTAACACTTTGCTGTACCCTGGGCAACAATCTTCAAGGGCCCCATCATCACAACCCCAGAATCACCATGGCAAAATACATAATAAATTATGATAATACAGTACACAGTAAATATACTTAAAATTCTAACCATCAAGTGCATTTCTATGTATAAAATCCAAACGCTCATAGAACTATAAATGCTATGTTCTCTTGTTGATGCAAATCATCAAGACTGAGTTAAGCTGAACGTACTTTGAATGTACTTGTTTAGCAATGGGTTGGCCATTGGTGTCAGAAGCATTTGTAATGTGGGGAGGAGGGGTCTGGGGGTCCTCCCCCATAAAATTTTACATAAAGTAGATGTCATTTCTTGCATTCTGGTGTATTTTAACAGTTGTTTAACATCTAGTTTTACCTACGCAAGTAAACATTTGATTCGATAACTATTTTAGAGTTAATGGCACAACAAGTAGTAGCCTGACCAACAGCTGATTCAATTAATTAAAAACATCATATATTCAAAGGTGACGATTTGCTGACTACATTAAAATTAAATGACTTTAACTTGGTTGACTTCAAATGCAACAAGATGATCAATGAATGTATGCGACAAAGGATTTACTGATTATAACAAAGATTCCTTCAAGAAACCTCCCAATATAAATCACAAAACCAGTATGACTTCTGCTCATTCTAAATTTGTCAAATGGCCTAAATCTCATGAAAGATAATCATTTTTAAATAATAAATAAGATATGTCCTGTACCCATGTTTCTTTAAAGAAGATTTAAATTTGAGGTTGATTTGTGTGCATTTTGTAAATCAGAAGATTAATCCATCAAGTATTTTTTTTTCATGTCAATACAAAGTCTTTGGTCAGACATCAGAAACTGGATTATCTCAAACTTTACATTCCTTCTTTTCATGCTGATGCCATTTTACTTTATGTGGATAACTTAAGCTCAGCTTTTTCTGGTGCCATTAATATAGTCATACTTATAGCAAAGTACAACATTCACTGTAGTCATAAGAGGGATAATAAGCCCTCCTTCCTGTTGTATGAACAATTAAGTCATACTATTCTTCATTATGTAGATTAAAAAACTGCAAAACTGCAAGGATCATCTCACAACAGATACAAATACTTATTGTTTTAATTAAAACAATAAGTTTCTCAAGAAAAAAACTGATGGGCTTGTCAGCAAATAAGGAGCGTTTATCTTCTGGGAGGAGGCGGGGCTAGAAGTGTAGTCGTCTGTCTGTGCAGTGCAGGACACCAAGATGACTAGATATTTTGCTTGTGCCCACACTGCCCTGGGTCCCTTAGAGATCTTGGTCCCCTGGGCACTTGCCCAGTTGCCCATATGGTTAATCCGGCCTTGCAGCTCGGCACTTACCGTATTTTCCGGTGTTTAGGTTGCACCTTTTTATTTTTATTTTTTCAAGGCCTGCGACCTATACACCGGTGCGACCTATATATGGCTTGTTATCACTTTCGGCAAAACAAATTTTTAAATCCAGCTCATTTCACAATTACGTTCATTTATTAAGGAAAAGTTCAGCTCAGACACATATTTGCTATAATTTTTATCAAACAAATAATTGTTTTTAAGTGTTAATCTTCTTAAAAGCCTTGCTGTGCGCTCCTGTGGCAGACATTTGCAGCAGAGCTAAACGTAGGTGCGACCTATCTAGGGATTTTTCCAATCTATTGGTGATAATTGGACAATGCGACCTATACACCGGTGCAACCTATACACCAGAAAATACGGTACATTAAAGTCCAAGAACAATGGCCCTCATTCACGAAAATGTTCGTATTTTTATCCTAAATTTCATCTACTTCTGTGCGTACGAAGCGTTCGTACGAACATGCCATGTCAGATTCAACAAAGTCTTCTATCCACAGGAAACGTGTGTAAACGGGTTGCGTAAAGTTGATGAATCCCACCTGTTCCATCCACCTGCGCGTGCTCGCGGAGAGGTCATTTACATAATTCCCACCCCTCAAAACACCATATAAGGCCACGTTTCCTGCCTTTTGACAGCAGGAAGTGTCCATTCATTCTAAATCAAGAAGTAAAAAGAAGAACTTCACGCGTTCGGAGATTGAAGTTCTGCTCTGCACCGCTACCCCCCCCCCCCCCCGCAAGTGTCGGATGGTCAAATATCTTTAATTTTAGTGTACTGTGTTACATTATAGTTTCACTTATTCAGAAGAGCTGTGGCGCACCGCTACCCCCCACCCCCCCGCAAGTGTCGGATGTGTTTTTGAACAGAAGCATTTTAAAATGTCTCGAAACTACAGTTAACTTCATATTAATATTGTAGTGCATATGTTGTGTGTCCCGTGGGTCGTACAGTATCAGAAATCAAGAATAAATGGTTTGATCTGAAAATGGCTTCAAACAAACGTCTCGCCGCAGCACGGACAGGAGGTGGTCAAGGAATAGTCTGCGAGATGGATGGACAATAAATGCCACGCTGCGCAGACGCGTGCCAACATGTTTTGCAGCACAAATGAGTCATGCGCGCTCCTCCTGGTCATCGCGCAACCACATTCTGCAGGTTATATTTCGAATCAGATATAATAATCTATTGCTCCGATGGTGTTTGGCACAGCAGTCCAGCAATAGCATGAAAATCAGTCTTAATTCGTACTTGTTCTGCGGCGGTGTATGGGAATTTTATGTACCTGGGTGTTAATATGAGGAGGGCTTTGATGACCAAGGGGAGCGCACGACTCACTGAAGCCTGCGCGACACACCAGACAAATTAAACTTAAAATTATAATTCTAATTCAAACAGAATAACCTATTGTCAAGAATAATTATGGTGCGTGATTTTTTTAAACCCAAAATATTTTCTAAATAACGAAATATGAAGTTATTCGTGGAGAAGATCCGTCTGGATGACAGCAGACTGACGCTCCTAAATTATACGACAGGTCCGGACCACTCGTAAATTTTGTTCGTATCTGAAAAAAATCGTAGGATACGAAAACATTGTTGAATGCCACAAATGATCCTAAATCACTCGTACGCACAGTTTAAGAACAAATCTGTGCATACGAACGGTTCGTGAATGAGGCCCAATGCTTTTTACACATTTTATATTTAAAGGCTTTTCAAGATCGTAGATCACATGTCTGAAGTTGAGAAGTTTGTTACAAAATAAGCTTGAACAAACAAATCAAATACAAGACAACGAAGCACATGCTGAAGAGCGATGGCATCACAGTGGAGACTTGTGCATCATTGCAGTCACCGTCACAAGGGCCATCCAAGAAAAAAACAGTACTACAGTAGTCCCTCGCTACTTTGCGGTTCGACTTTTGCAGACTCGCTCTTTTGCAGTTTTTCAACGTAAGATTGTATACAACACACGATTGTCAAATTTAATATTACTCATGTTTGGAATGGTACGGGATTAAAAAAGAAACTTTGGACAGGAGCAGCCATTTTGTAATTTTCTTTCAATAAGCCTATACTTTAACGCCAGTCAAAAGAACTACACTACCCAGAAGCCAACAGTGCTTCTGGCCACTGCTTTCTGCTCAAATGGAGGGATAGTTTTGCACCACAAATCTCCGCTATCCATTAAAAAAGGAAAGGAAAGTTGCAAATGACCTTGAAGCTTGCTGAAGCTCAATTATCCACGTGCACATCTACCTGGTGGACTTCGTCACTGCAGAGTAGGTCTGTAGAACCAGAACCGAGTCCAACCACAACCGAACTGCTGGTCTGCAGAGCTGGTGAGTAACATTTTGCAGTACTGTACAGTATGTATGATGTTAAAGTTAAGTAGGTTTATAGTTTTATTTTGCTTTGTTTTGTTTTTTTGAATGTCCAGAGGACCAGACTTAGCTTTTTTAGATTAAATATAGATGTTTTTGTATAATCTGATTCATCAGATTTAATTCAATTCAGTTTATTTACATAGCGCCAAGTCACAACAGAAGTCGTCTCAGGGCACTGAACAGAAATATCCATATATAAAATAAGTTAACAGAAAATGTCATATATAAAAATAACAATTTAACAGTATTTACAGTATCTGAGGAGCAGACTGCTTTGAGTTGAACTCATTGCAGAACTCTCACTCTCAAAGGTGGGCACAGACCGCTAGGGGAGCGCTAAATCGCTATTCCGCTTACAGTGGACCTAAACTTTTTGTCAGCGTTTTTGTGAATTGACTAACTTTTATAATTCATAAGCGGATTTCTGCTATTTTTATTTAAAATGCAGTACCGCTAATAACTAATTATCTATCAGTAAAAACCAATAAACTTATTTACAAGCTCATAATGCTGCTTGTTTTACCTTTTTCCCTACCGTAAACAGCAGAGAGGAGGAGGGTGTGAGGGTGAGGGAGGGTTGGAGGGGGGAGGGAGCAGAGGGGGGGATCTACCATGTAGGTAAATGCCTGGGGATCCCATCAGCATGAGGCCCCGGCCCCGCCGCGCCCCGGCCAGTCACCTAATTCCTAACATTGATCCTGCTTGTTAATCTACATTTAACATAAAAATAATTATAGTTACGATGAAAACAATCATTAAATAAGCAATTTAAAAAACGGTTGATTTCATTATCCCCCTACTAAAAATGGACTATTCCATCTCGACAGCTTCCGGGTTAGAGGTGAACTCAGAGGCTAATTCCGTGGCTAGCTGTTTGTGCTGGGTACTTGGACAAATCCTTAGAATACCCAGCTGTTTCAAGCCAAATTAACGCGGCCGGGGGATTCTATTTTGTGTTCTGTGTATACCACGCGACGGTGAGTCGTTATTTTCATGTATTTTTATTACTTTTCATTAAATCTGTTGAGTACCTATAGACGCTAACTGTCTGCCGGTTGGTTGTGGGTTACTAATGGAAATCCTTAGAAAACCCAGCTGTTTCAAGCCAAATTAACGTGGCCGAAGGATTTTATTGTGCGTTTTGTGTCGACCATTCGACGGCGAGTCGTTAGTTTTATGTATTTGGGTTACTTTCATCATGTATAAATGCCGTGGCGACACACCCGTGTATTTGAGATTTAAACGTGGTGTTGACCGATGCTGCCTTTTTGGGTGAGCAGGTACTCATCGATCTGTTCACCAAATATAACACACCCATCCCCTCCAGTGCAGCTGGAGATGAGCACAGAAGAACAGTCAGAGTAGCCTGAAGTTGAGGAAGGGCAGGGAATAAAACTGTTACACTAAGTGACTAAAAACATTTTTTTTCTATTTCTCATGTTTTATAATCAAAAAAGGCGTTCAATACAAGATCAACTGGACTTTATTTGTTGCAGAAAACGTTTCACCCTTTATCCAAAAGGCTTTTTCAATCCAGAATGGCAGCTGTAAGACTGAGAAGAAGTTTTATACTAATAAAACGCATAAAACTTCAGTCTCACAGCTGCCATTCTGAACGTTTTCTGCAACAAATAAAGTCCAGTTGATCTTGTATTGAACGCCTTTTTTGATTTTATCATGTCCTGGACGACTGAGAATTTTCACCAGCTTATGTTTTATAGGCATTTTGTTGTGTATATACTTTTTATATTTTTATATATTTGTTTAATCACATTGTGTTTATTTACTCATGGCCACCACAATTTTTGAGTAGATGTGTTTTTTCAGTAATACAGTAAAATAGTGTCTGGAAATGTTTTTTTATTTCTTCTTTATTTCTTTCCAAAGAAAATCAAGGTTTTCATGCATGCACATGACATGTGCACAGAAATTAACAAGCACAAATTCACAGCTTTTTCATTTTGTGGCTTAAAAATAAATCATTAAATAATAAACAATAAACTTTATTTGTATAGCACCTTCGTCATCTGTATACCCATAATGCATTGCAGGGCACTTCAGTTTTCCAGAAAACAGTTAAAAATAAGTTTATCGATGCATTTTTAATGAAAAATCTACAATAAACAAACAAAAAAAGGACAAAGAAGCAGTCGAAAAGCATTCCACACATTAAACAACTTTTAAAATTTTGGACCCTGAGTGAAAGTTGTATTTTAATAGATGACACCCGGAGCGAATCGCTGTTAAAAAGTAGGGCAAGGTGAGGTGTATATTAGTTTATACGCCTGTAGTTGGCAGTGTGGTGCAGATATTGCAAAACGTTGCTGGCTACAAATTGTTGAATATAAATAGCGGATTAGATTAGCTTCCCCTAATTTTGATAAGGCCTTTGTGCATTTGAAATTGTGGACCTAAAAAAATTAATAAGCGTTTTAGAAATTGTGGAACTAATTTTTTAATTAGTGGTGCCCAGCTTTGCTCACTCTTAATGGTGAACTAAAGTTCATTAAAAGTTCATTAGCAGTATTTTGGATTCTGGACACACCTCCAGAACTGGTCCAGAACAGTGCAGTGGAAATGCGACGTGTAAAGAGCTGATCTGAGCAGGGCTGAGCAGAGTAGGGCTGAGTGGTGGAAAAGGGGCAATAGTTTACTTAATTTTGGTTAGAAGAATTCAAACGCTTAAAACCTGAAGTTAAAATGCATGAAATATCAAAGTGTGTAGTATTATGGTTTAAGATGAAATTGAAAAAAGCCCCAAGGACTATGTGATAATAAAGGTGGCGGCCTGGAGTTGAGTTCCAGGACAGCTGAAGAGATAAAGTTATTTTTAGTCACTTCATCCTCTGCTGTGCTTGATTCAACAGGCTTTCATTAGAATGATATATTTTGTTGGCATAGTCTGATTTCTGTATAAACAAGAATAAAAATATATATGTCATCACTCTCTGGTGGTATCCAACTCAACACTATCGCCCCAATGTTAGTTTTGTTTTATAAATCACAGATATGACAAGCTTATGTTGTGTGACCACAGCAGTTTAAAATTACTTATCTGCTTGGACAAAAAATAGTGATAAGGCCCAAGTATGATTTATTTATGATTGTTTAAGATTTGTAGGCATTTTGGCACATAAATTATTTTTGGAGTTTAAAAATACCTAAATACTGTAAATGTAAGGCTTGTAATCTTTTAAAGCCAACTCATGGAAAGCATGTATGTAGAAGAAAATGTCTAAAACATTTTGAACGTGGTATAAGTCCAGTTTGAGTAAAACCATTGACAATCTTGTATTGGTTGACACATAACACATCAGAGCAAATCCCAACAAACAAGTGCAACATGTAGAATTGATGCCCAATTATAAGATATAAACAGTGCACAACAGGGTGACGTGCAAATCCATAAAAAGACACAGCTGATATCCACAATGTCTATCACAGAACAGTCCAGAAGTGTTTGCTGCCTGTTCTGGCTTCTGTCCAAGATGTGGACCAGCATACCAGCCAGCAGAAAACACACTGCTCTATTTGAGTGGATTTGTGTCGAGGTCTGCATTGCCAAGACTGAGCCGACCACAAGAGTTGATGCTGCTTTTCCATTGAATCCCAGTAAGTCTGTTTTCCATCCTGGTATACGTTTCTCTAAAGAGAAAGACACCTAAAGGAAGATCTGGAAAAGTAAATCATACAAGCAGCATCAAGGGTGATGGACTGTGTAAGAGCCGAAAACAAAAACTGCTGTGAAATGTAGGATGCTTTCTGAAACAATACAACTGGAACACAACGAGGAAAAGAAAGGGAGGAAAGGGAGCACATTGCACTGCCAAGCCCATCCATCTGCAACCAAGCCATATGACAAAAACACTCCTGCTTTCAGTGGAATCAAGCTATGGATTTGTCTCTTTGCTGGTTCACCCCCTCACTGTTGGATAACCTTACAATGGGGTGAGGAGGACACTATACGTGGACCTGATACTTACTGATATATGGCTGCTGAGCTGCAGTCTGTCAAAGAAGTAGTATCTGAGACATTTCCTGAAGTCCCATCGACTCAGTTAGAGTCAGAGTCAGAGTCAGAGAGAATTTATTGTCATTTGCACCGCATGTAGTACATGTGTTGAAAACGAGATTATGTACACAGGGTCCCAGTTACATCCAACAACAAATGCAAGAGAAATACAAGGCCACACACAAGGCCACACACATGTGGAATATGAGCAACGAAGCCACGGAAAATAACCAGAGATGGGAATTTTACTGCAACGTTTGATGTTTAAAGGAGGAAAAAATGTTTCAAGTTTTGTCTTTTTCCAGAAAAATAAGCTGAAGACAAATTTTTTTTTTGAAACTAATTATTATAGAGTTGTTATTGACGTGTTAGGTATCTTTAGGTTTCGTTTTTATTGTCCTTTTGGTTGTGTGGAAGAACAATAAGACTGAACTGTATGTGCGTAAGCGTTCTTTTCAGATTTTTCCCTTTTTAAACCTGTTCAGGATAAAACTCTGCCAACACCAAAAATTTGAGAATAACATACTTTCATGAAATTAAATGGCTCCACTTAACCCCCAAATGGGAAAAAAGAACATTTCATTATTGATCATGTGGCTACTTTGCATTTAGCAAACTGACCCCGTTTATCCACCTGATCCTCCAAATGTCACAGGTCTTACCCCGAGATCATTGAGTTGCTTTAGCATTGTGAAGTTTATTGATTACATATAAAATCAACAGTGAGAGTATTTGAACTGATTCTATTGGGACATACTCCAATCTTCCCTCACGATATCCAATCAATACGCTGAATACATCAGCTGGGGATCCTTGAATATAAACTGGAAAGCGAAAGGAATGGATAGACTTTTGGACTAACAGTTGTTAAAATCGTCTCCCATTTTGGTAAGATGTGAGACAGCACAGTTTTTTGATGACCCAGCACTGATGTCGGGGTGCAGAAGCAAAGTCTGAGCCTCTCACATCTGGGAAACATTTCGTGCCCATGTGCAACAGATTACATCTTTTTGGAAACAAAGCCAGAGTCGACTCTGTAATGTGTCAATGGGATTTTATTCCTGTTGTTCATGGTTTTGCTCATTGTAACTTCAGCGTAGTAAGCATTTTGTTTTCCTGAACGATGACAGACAAATGATTGAGGAGCCAAAAATAATAATTTATGTCAGTTGAAAGATCACAAATCATCAAAATAGCATCCTTCAAAGTTAATGCAACTCCTTCTCCACTGCAAATGACTGTTTTAGAGTAGAGAGGTAAAATGTGTCACCCTTGTGATCGGTAGGCTCAACAAATGTTTTAATTTTCCTGCATCGGCCTGCAAACTGGTCGATTTAAAGTCCTCTGGCTAACTTTGTATTAAGGGGCTCCTCAACACAGAGACATTTAATACTGAGAGTTAGAGGTGAAAAATGCACACCTCTAGCAAGTGTGTCCACTGGAACAAGAAAACCAACAGCTGCTTAGCTGCGTTTCAATCACCTCAGAGGTTAGAACCCAAACCTGGGAATGACAGACGACAAATTCAACCATGTTCTTGTTGCACGTTGGAAAACCGGTAAGATTTGATAATTGGTGTGAAAACCAGGTTATGTATTATTAGCAAAATAGATTATTTTAACAATGAACTTCTCCACATGTGCATTCAAACACCGTATCAACATCATGGTCACTCAGTATTTAAAAAGAACACTGCATTTGATTGAAAATTTTAAGTACAAATTGACTAAAATATAAGTCAAACACTCATTTTTGCTGCAATTTTTATGTGCAAGAAAGCCATATTGGAGTTTAACATTTGGACTGATGAGAAATCCAATGTTTTGTTAAGTACTTCAGACTTTGAGGGGAGTTTCAAGTGATTTATCTGACTTGGAACTTAGAAACTCAAACATCTTAATACCAAGAAGAAGCATAACTCTTCCATTCATCCATTATCTTTACCCACTTGTTTCTTTCCGGGTTGCGGAGGTCGCTGGTGCCCTTTATCCAGAAGTCACAGTGGGAGAGGCAAGGGACACCCTGGACAGGTCTCCAGTCCATCCCAGGGACGGACACATAGGGTGCATTCACACCAGCCCTGTTTAGTCTGCTTTAATAGAACTCTAGTCTGTTTGCTTAGAAAGTCTGATTCATTTGGGAAGGTGTGAATGCGCAATTGAACTCTGATGCAGACCAAAAAATTGAACTCTGGTCCGTAAATACCTATAGGTCTCGGTTCGGTTGAAGTGAACTCGAATGTGATTCGAATTCAGTGTAAATGCAAGCAAACCGAAGCTCCAAAAGCAGGAAGTGGACTACAGCACAGGGCATTCTGTGTAAATACAACCAAAACAAATGTGCATTTCTCATACGAAGACGTCTCCGCCGCATTGTGTTAAAAACAACTTTCTCAAGGATCTTCTGCCTCATCTTTTACTGAGTCCATTGTGGAAAAATGACAAAACAGAAATCCTAAAACCGCTAAAATTTGACGCCACTCCATTTTTGATCAAATGTTCTGTATATTGGTCCCCAGTAGAACCGAGTCTACTGGACTATTAGGTGTGAAAACGACCATAGAGGCAAACAAGACAAACAAACATTCATTCTCTCACTCTCACCTAGGGACAATTTAGAGTTACCAATCAGCCTAACATGCATGTTTTTGATCTGTGGGAGGAAACGGGAGTTCGCAGGGAAAACCCACGCATGCACAGAGTGAACTCATTCTTACTTCACAATACTTGGCTTTAATAACTTCTCACATGAAGGCTCCAAATGTGTTGAGCAGAAATCCTTAGATTAAAAAAAACACACACACAATTGACTCACATTACTGAAACAGTTTTTCTACAAACTAACTTACATGTATTTAGAGAAAAGAATGAACATAATGGGTTAATTCTGTTGTAAAACACGTGTACCAGCTTGACTGGTTAACTTGCAAAACAAATTATAAACATATATATACATATATAAACAAATTATACCCATAATCTAACACTTTATAACTAGTTTAACCACAAAATACCTTTTGTTTACCTGGTACTTTAAGCTAGAAACCCAACGGGAAGCAGAGAAAATTAGCTGTTTTCATTTGTCAGCGCTAATTCTAAGCTAAACTCAGTTAAGCTATGTATAATTTTAGTTAAAGTCAAATTTTAAAGTATTAGATGACAAACAAATGAATGAATGGGTTAATTAATGTTTCTTCCAAACATATACTGTATTAAACCCAAACAAACAGCACATAAACAAAGTATTTGGCTTGAACTTTATGAATATGAAGCCATCACAAAATCGGCTCAGATTGACATTTTCAGTGAAAAAACCTCTTGTGTTTGGACTCTGCACCATTCTGGTTGCTCACACCATGACCAGCTTGGATTTCAAGGCCAGCAGCCACACAGCCACTGGTTAAATGTGAGCGTTTAGACAGCCACATCTGGGCTGCCTGCAACCACACACAGATTTATCACGGTCTGCTGTTCAGCCAAACCTCAGAGGTTACAGACCTGACCAGAGACTGGGCGCATATATTTTAGTCTGTGTTTGTGTGGGCATCCTTTACCTTCATGTATTCCACAGACATGAAAACTGGATATAAACTTGACAGTTGTGTTCTGCCATAAATAAATCTAATGTTAAAAAAAAAACTGTGTCAAAAGTTATTAGCAAGCAATGCAGTCCCTGTCCCACAATGATAAGTAGCCTGATTAGAGGAAGTTTTAATTCACTCTGGATATTAAAATGTTAGCCATATAATTTTTTCCATTCAAGGAGTTTACTGTCTACCTCTGTTGACCCAATATTTGACAGCATCATCCGCTCTGCTGTTGCCAAGTTACAAACACAACATGCCTCCACAGAGATAGCTGTAGAGCCTTGTCTCTGCTACACTTCTAACTTTCTAACAGACTGATAAGAGATGGAATACATCATGCATGCACACATTCATAGACCTGTTCATCTAGTTAGTTTCAAAGTTAATTAATCTGTTAGTCCTGCATTTAGTTACTCAGCAAAACCATTACTCATTCTTATCAAAATTCCCAGAACAACATATTTTACTTAACGTTATATGTGTAAAGTATATTTTAAAGTTCAAGGGTGAGGTTCTGCCTCAAGTGGAGGAGTTCAAGTATCTCAGAGTCTTGTTCAGGAGTGAGGGAAGAATGGAGTGTGAGATTGACATACAGGCTGGTGACACATCTGCAGTATTGCAGACTCTGTACCGGTCCATTGTGGTGAAGAAAGAGCTGAGCTGTAAGGCAAAGCTCTCTATTTACTGGTCGGTCTACATTCCTACACTCACCTATGGCCATGAACTCTGGGTTGTGACCGAAATATATAGATCATGGATAAAGGTGATTGAAATGAGTTTCCTCTGTAGGCTAGCTGGACTCTCCCTTAGAGATAGAGTGAGAAGTTCAGTTATCTGTGAGAAACTCGGAGTAGAGTTTATCCTGGATAACTGAACTTCTTGATGTGGAGGAGCCACCTCAACTGGCTCCTCCACATCAAGAGGAGCCAGTTAAGGTAGTTCGGGCATCTAGTAAGGATGCTCCCTGGGCACCTCCCTAGGGAGGTGTTTCCGGCATGTCCAACTGGAAGGAGCCCCCGGGGAAGACCCAGGACACGCTGGAGAGACTACGTCTCTCAGTTGGCCTGGGAATGCCTTGGAATCCTCCCTGAAGAGCTGGAAGAGGTGGCTGTGGAAAGAGATGTCTGGGCTTCCCTGTTCAAGTTGCTGCCCTTGTGACCCAACTTCGGAACAAGCAGAAGATAATGGATGGATGGGTGGATAGTTTAAAGTTTATTTGAAATCAGCACATTTTTATGTTTTAAGACTGCAGAATCAGTGGTTTCAGCCAGCAAGCGGCCATCAGAGCACTAATGATCGGTCGTTGACAGACAGGCTGGTGCAGCATCTGCAGTATTGCAGACTCTGTATCGGTCCGTTGTGGTGAAGAGAGAGCTGAGCTGTAAGGCTGTCTATTCAAGGAGTTTACCATAGATACATATACCGTATTCGTCGGTGTATAACACACAGTTTTTTTGCTCATTTGAATGTCCTGCGTGTTATACACCGAAGCGTGTTATTTATGGATTTTTTTCCCATATTTTTAGACCCATTTTTGGCTCTGATTTCGCCGTTTTTCATTTTGGGGAAAAAATGGTGCAGTACCACTTTTGACCGCTAGGAGGCCACTTCCAGACCGTTTCTAGCTCATGTGTCCAAAAAAAGCCTCCTCTGGTCGGACTGACTCTTTCGCTGCCCGCCTCCTGCTCTGGATGTAGCTGCTGTTAGCTGTGTTGTTCGCTGTTTTTGTTAGCAAGATAACTCATAAACCACACCGCGGATTTTCTTGAAACTTACAGAGCGTAATTTGGTGGTCATTTACAAATTATTAGCTGTATAAGACATTTGAGATAAAATGTAATTGTTAAAAATATTATTATGATTATTTATTTATTTTAGTAGCGCACGCGACCATTGGAAGAAGTCAAACCGAAACAATTCATAATCTAGCAGATTTGACCATTTCGTGAAATGGTTAAGCTCAGGAACCCTTGGGCTATAAAGTCAGCTAAGAAATATATTTTTTAAGCGTTTATTTAGCTAAATTTAAAGAAATAAAGCCGTCCCACCCGCTCGCATGAAATGGCGAACTACTTTTTTTAATCCAGCAGATTTGACCATTTCGTGAAACGGTTAAGCTCAGGAACCCTTGTGCTATAATGTCAGCTAAGAAATATATTTTTTCTCGCAAAGAAATAATTGTTTTTACCGTGTTTTCTTGTGAAGTCCTTCGTACTCGCTCGCTTCTGTGGCCGCCATTTTAAGCAGGGCAAATGAGGCGCTGACGCGTCGCGTAGCGGTGACGCATAATAGATGCGCGTTATACAACGAAGCGTGTTATTTACGGATTTTTCCAATATATTGGCAATAATTGGACAAAGCGTGTTATACACAGGAGCGTGTTAAAGTCCATGACCCACCATGTTTTCAAATTGCATCGCCATTAATATTTATTAGTTTATTTAAAAATAATACAGGAGCGTTTATTTATATTGTAGAGAAATAACGCTAAATGTGTTATTTCATGATTTATAGCAGATTTTAGCAGAAGCTCCGGGAAGATCTGCCCCTCTCCAAATATGGGCATTCACATCACTAAAGATTCCGCCTTGGAGTTACAGGCGGAGTTATAATAAGCCTTCATCAACTTCCATGACCGCTGCTCTAAGAGAGGAAAAAAAAAAGAGAAGCGGTCGCTCACTGATGTCTGTCATATTCTGAGCAGCATCCACGTAGACATACTAGTTTAATTCGCTTGATCGCGACAAATTCATTAATTTCCGCATCGGCTTTTTATTCTCTCCCCTGACCAGACAGGTCGGGAGTAGAAAGGCAGCCGCGGCGCGGAGCTCTGAGCGCGCGGGTGCTCCCCCGTGCTCTCCGTGCTTCCCCGTGCTCCAGCAACAAGGCTGGGACAGAACCGAGCCCCGGCACGAACTTCAAAGCTGACGCAGCGGAACGGGGAGCCAGGGAGAAGACGGGAGAAGCCGCGCGGCTCGCTCCTCTCTGGGCAGAGGAGAGGAGAGCAGCCAGCAACAGTCGCAGCGGTGTTATATCTTATTAAAAAGGTCTATAAAATAAATAAAAAATAAAAACAGACCACTGGTCCAGCTGTACACAAAAATGCACCAGGAAATATGCAGTTTTACTCTCACTCTCATAAACCTCCATGGAAACTCATCCCTTCCTTCTGGGTGGAGACGTGACAAAAGTCACTCCACACTTCGACACTTTTCGGCCGCGTTTCCGGATTCATTCGGGACTCGGTTGTTTTTTTTGTTTTTTTTTAACCCTCGCCTGGCCCAAATGCAAAAATGAAAATAGACGAAATATTCTACTACAGTAATAGTTCAATATGGTGAATTGTTACTGTCATGGTGGGTGTTGTCCTTTAAAGTCAGACGAATACGGTACATACATTAAGTTATTGGACTTCTGTGCTCGTCATGGATTGTCCACACAAATGAACAGCTAGTTTTGGCTGTGAACAACAAACTGGTTGATCCACGATGAGAAGGTGCTATATTTACAATACTGAGTTTATTGCAGCTCCTTAAACAGACAAAGTATTCTGGATTAAATATGAAATGTTTCAACAAGTTTTATTTTTTTTTAATCCTTCCAGAGGACTTGACTTAACTTTGTTAAATCAGTGTTTTTTGTTTTTGTTTTTGTTTTCTGGACCATTAATATATGAATAGTAACAAATCTGGAAAAGGTTGTTAGAAACTCTGTTGTAACGATGCCTGTTGGGGGAAAAAAAAGAGTATGGTGGTTCAAATGTAACATGATTTCACATGGCCATTAAAGGGATTGTGACATGATTGTTTTACTATTCATAAAATTACTCAAAATATATATATTTTATCATTTAAATATGTTTGTTTTTGCAAACAAAATGATAAATCACTTTAATTTTGCTTTAAAAGTGATTTTGAACTTCAAGCCGTGTTTAATCATGGGAAATCCGATTACACTCGAACGCACCATATGTGATGTCACACTGGGCAGAGGGCTGTGGTGTCTTTAATAGCGGACAATTTAAAACTGGACGAATTTAGCAATCTATGTGAAGATTTGAGCTATTTGTCTTCATTTTGGGAAGCAGAAAATTGTTTGGGTGATGGAACAAGAAACAACAGGATCTAATTTAGGTCTGATGCTGTTTCAGACTTCCTTCATGTCGAGCTGCTCATACCTGCGCACTGTGACAAGCCCAGAGCTCTGCCCAGTGTGACATCACATATGGTGCGTTCGCGTGTAATGGGATTTCCCATGATTAAACACGGCTTGAAGTTCAAAATTACTTTTAAAGCAAAATTAAAGTGATTTATCATTTTGTTTGCAAAAACAAACATATTTAAATGATAAAATATATATATTTTTAGCAATTTTATGAATAGTAAAAAAATCATGTCACAATCCCTTTAATTTATAAACAAGTCAAGTCAAATCAAGTCACTTGACTATTAAACAATAACAGGTTAGTGCTGCTAATCAGCCTTAATTTCCTTTTTTTAAACCTTCAAATATGTTACTTCTGGTCTATAGTATTTAATTTGTGTACACAAACAAGACAAAACCAGAGAATCAGGGAACATTTTTCATGTGGGAGTCATGTTAACAGAGCTAAGATCATTCAAGGAAGAATTTCCACTTTATAAAGCAGCTCAATCATATTTCAGTAAGAATTAAATAATGCAAGACAAGCCACTTGTTTGCATTCAGAATTAATATCACAGAGTTTTAGATGATTACAAACAGCAGAAAAAATACATCATTAAAAACCAAATGTTCATATTACGTGACGTGTCCAGAAAAAAATAGTAAATGGTGCAAAACATCAAGTAAGTGTTCTATTTCAGCATTTAACGAAAATATATTAAAAAAGTTCAGACAGTGCAAGAATAACAACTAAACTGAGAAGCATTAATGTGTCTTTCCTAGACTGTAGAAATTTCATTGCATTCCTGATGTCAACAAACTACTTAAGGATAAAAACGATGTCTGCCCTGTAGGAAAACGTTTCAACAAGCTGCTGTAAAAGGATCAATTAAATGCAGGGAGGTATTAGATTACAGCAATGTTGAGTGTGGTTTTTGTTTTTGACATTGAAGAGTGACGCTATTTGATCCAAAAGTCGTCTTGGTTTACAGTGCAATGTGACAGATTTAGGTTAAATAAGATGTTAGGAGAGATGATCCAGGCGAGACAGGCAGCATGTCTGTGCTTGCTGTTTGGAGAAAATGCGTGGACAATTTACGTGAGTGGCAACTTCAAGAAAGGTAAGAACAGTCAGTTGAATAATGGACACATCTGAGAAGCTGAGGTTTATATTAACACTACTGAAGTTTTATGATCTGGTGGAATATAATATTTTTTTTATTAATGTATAAAGCATAAAATTACATACTACAAATATTCAAAAGCATTTTGTAAAAAAGAAGAAAAGTTGTTATAATCTCAAGGGAACAGACATTTTTGTTAAACCACAGTATATAACTTGTTTAAAGGGTCGGTTTACTTTAATATATGGAATAGGTTTATGGAATAGTTTGGAAAATGATGTCAAAAAAGCTAAGTCTATGTCTTTATTTAAGAAAATGATTAGGAAGAAATTCCTAAAAAGATATATATATATATATAAATGTTAAAATACTAAATGTACTAAAAATCGGCAAATTGTTATGAGTTATTAATTTTGTTCATGGATAATCATTGTTTGAACTGATTGTTTGAATTGATTTTAGTTTAAAGAAGGGGCAGATATATAATAATTTTATTCTTCTTCTGCTTCCTTTCATTTTTAATCTGTTTTTTTCTCCATATACTGTACTCTGTAATTGTCTTCTTTGTGTTTTATATTTAAAATGAATAAAATGAATAAATAAATAAATAAATAAAATATTTATCCCTTTTGCATTTAAGGTTTTTGTCATTCAGCACAACTAACATGGGAAACGGCAACACATGACAACATTGATAAGTTCATACATTGAAAAAGACGAAGGTTTGAGCACCGAGCAACTGCTAAATCCCAATACTTTTCAGATATCATTGCCTCAAACTCTCACAATCCACGAGTTCTGTTCTCCACCCTGAACTCTGTTCTCCACCTCACTGAACAATCACCTCTGGAAGCCTCAACTGAGCTGTGTGAGAACTTCCTACATTTCTTTTTAGAAAAAATTGCGACCACCCGGGCTCTCATTTCTCCTCCAATGATCCATCCATCCCACCTCAATCTGTAGCTCTATGTGACAATTTTGAACCAATCTCTCTGTCTTCTCTAGAGCAGGTCATGTGCAGCCTGAAACCAACTGGTTCCCACTTTGATGTGGTCCCCCCTCGGCTACTAAAGAAGGTTTTTCCTACTCTAGGTCCTTCCATTTTTGCTTTTGTAAATAGCAGTTTATCCACTGGCGTGGTGCCAAAAACATTAAAACATGCTGCTGTTCAACCTCTCCTGAAAAAAACAAAACTTGACCCTTAAGTAGTATCTAACTTCAGGCCTATCTCCAGACTCCCATTTGTTTCTAAAATTCTAGAGAAAATAGTTGAGTCCCAGTTGAAGTGCTGGAGGATCACGCTATCCTTGAGTTATTCCAATCTGGCTTAAAATCTCTACACAGCACTGAGACTGCCCTACTGAAGGTTTTTAATGTCATCTTCCTATCCACAGACACTGGTGACTCTGTGACGCTTGTCCTATTGGACCTTACACGTCTGCTTTTGACACCACTGACCATGCAATCCTCATTGCTAGGGTGGAGCAGTGGGTGGGCATCACAGGGTCAGCCCTCAATTGGCTCAGATCCTACCTCTCTGACAGGTCCTTTTGTGTTTCCATCAACGATTTTAGTTCTGCACCGGTGGCACTTAAATGGGGGGGTTCCACAGGGGTCCATCCTGGGTCCTCTCCTATTCTCCTTATACCAGCTGCCACTTGGTGCTATTTTCCGGAAACACAAAATACCTTTCCACTTCTACGCCGATGACTGTCAAATTTACTTCCCCCTAATGCCGGGTTCCCACCAAACACGTTTCAGGCAGCCGAAGCAGCCACTTTACATGCAAAGTGTATGTGGAGGAGCGGCGCCTCGCGGCGAAGCGTGACGCGGCGCGTCTTGAGCAGTCCAAGCAGCGCGGCACGACGCGGCAGGTCTTTTCCGCGCCCGCGACGCATCCAGGCAGCGACTGCCGGAGCTCAACTAAATGAACTTTGACCGACTTCGGCTGCTCGCCGTGTCGCAGCAACCAATCGGGAGAGACTCTGCTATTTGATGACTCAACAACAACGGGACTTTTTTGGACTTTTCAAACTTACCCAACAAGCCTCCATGAAGAAACCAGCCGGTATGAAACTTGCCATTTTTACAGTTGCCACTGTCCGCTCGAGCGTACGATCACCCCAAACATAAAAAAGAAAAAAAACGTTTTAATATCAAAAAAGACTTTCGGAGCTGCAGTTTGGCTTGTAGAAAACTCACTCAAGTAGTAACGGGGCTCACGAACAGCTGATCTTATCTGCCCGGTGTACAAAAAAACAAAACAAACCCGACCGGAAAAGGAGCCAGACGCTTCTCCAACTGCGCGTCATCAGACGCGTTTGATGTGAACAGACATCTGTTGACAAGCAGCAAACACGATGCGGTAGGAGCGTTTTTGCTCCGCGAAACGCGTTTGGTGGGAACCCGGCATAAGACACAATGGTACATGCTCTATTCAACCTCTTCTCGACTGCCTGGCTGACATCAGGGACTTAAGTTGCTTAAGTTTCAATGAAAAGAAGACTGAAGCCACGTTGTTCCCTCCCAACGACACAATCTCGAACCACTGCATCAACCTTTCTGCTCTAGCCCTGTCTGAAAAACAAAAAGTCACAAACCTGGGAGTGATAATGGATTCTTCCATGAAACTCAACAGTCATGTAAACATGATCGCTAAATCTTGTTTTTTCCAGCTGAGGCAACTGTCTAAGCTGAAGCCCATATTATCCAGAAATAATACTGTAATACACACATTTATTACACCTAGGCTTGATTACTGCAATTCCCTCTTATTTGGTATCAGTCAGACCACCATTGCACGACTAAAACTGGTCCAGAACGCAGCAGCCAGATTTTTAACCAGTACAAGCAAAAGAGAGCACATTACACCAGTCTTGGCCTCCCTGCACTGGCTACCGGTTCATCTTCGAATCCAGTTCAAAATTCTCCTGTATGTCTACAAATTGCTGAACAGTCCTCGCCTCCCCCCCCCACCCCATCTCTATGATTTGATACACCCGTATGTCCCACCACGTGCTCTGAGGTCAGCGGACCAGTTATTTCAAACAGTTCCAGGAACTTGTCTTAAGCGCAGATTTGACAGGGCGTTCTCTGTAGCAGGCCCAAGACTTTGGAACGAGTTACCTCTGCTCGTCAGACAAGCCCCCTCCCTCTCGGTTTTCAAATCTCGTTTAAAGACTCGCTACTATTCTGTTGCTTTCAACACCAGATGATCTGTGTTTGGTCATTATATTTATTATCTACAACCTTTTTATGTCTATTTTTCGTACTTCATTTTGTATGTTGCCTGTTGTTTGTTTGTTTGTACAGCACTTTGGTTGGCCTTGTCGCTGTTTTAAGTGCTCTATCCACAGTATTCCTACGCCCCATGACGCTTTGCGCGAAATGTGCACACGACTTCCGGTTGACCGGAAACACCGTTTGTTTACATGCGAGTAATACAGTTGAAGACAGTCCAAACTTTGTTGTTTTAGTTCATTAAAAATGTGGGAACACCACTCGTTTTGTTAAAAGAGGAGGGACAAATAAAAAGAAATTACAGATGTTACCTGATCGCGCAGACATAATTTAAAAATACATAAATAGCGAACGCGTTTGCTCCGGCCTCTCGGCTAAGGTTTGTTAGCAGCTATCTCGGCTAAAAATACCGGTCGCGTCTGAGATCTATCGTTTTAAGACAGTAAATCTTCCAAAACTCTCATTAATAAACCCTCCCCGAATAAAAAGATGTTACCTGATCGCGCAGACATAATTTAAAAATACATAAATAGCGAACGCGTTTGCTCCGGCCTCTCGGCTAAGGTTTGTTAGCAGCTCGGCTAAAAATACCGGTCGCGTCTGAGATCTATCGTTTTAAGACAGTAAATCATCCAAAACTCTCATTAATAAACCCTCCCTGAATAAAAAGAAATTACAGATGTTACCTGATCGCGCAGACACAGCCATAGAGAAGGATGCAGGGACACTCTTTCTTTGTTTTGGGTCCGTGTTGAAAACACTGTTGTTTTAGCCAAAGATTTAGCTTGGTCCGGTTGTTGGTGCAGCCGCGAACAGCACAGCAGGTACCTGAACCCCGGTAGGACATTTCAGTAAACGTTCCGTTTAAACAAAAGCTGTGTTTGCTCCGATAAAATGAATGAAAATAACTTTCAAAAACACCCGCGATCCATACTCCGCCTATGGAATACAGGCACTTCCGGTGTCGGACAGGAAGTACAATGCACATTCGCTTCTACAGTGACACCCTCAGGAATACTGTGGATACGGTAAATAAAATGGTATGGTATGGTATTATCACAGACAAACCAAAAGAAATCCAGCCATTTCCATGAGCTATGCAACCAATTTAATTCTAATTTATCAACTCGAGACTTAATGCAAAACCCAAAAGCAGCTGTTCCATGTAAAGCCTTGAGGTTCACTAAAATGTTTTCTACTCACAACAAAGTTTCTTCTATGAGAGATTCAGTGAGAAGCAGAAAACTTCTGAATACATTGGAGGGACGGAAGGGGGATAGGATAAACTGGTTACCAGATCAGCATCTAACTGTGTTATACAGATTAATGAATAGCCAAAATCTGTTTCTTATTATCTTTAAATGCTTGCTGATGGGGGTCTACAGCCACATGTACCGCTGTGTGGCAGGGCCTGAAGTCTGATTACATCAGAGATCCTTTTCTCTTGCCAGGATGCAGCTTTAGTCAGCAAGTGGGTGCAATTTATTTTTAAGAGCAAAGGAGACAATTTCTCTCAAACATCAGACACAAACTGCATCCAGGAAATGTCTCCAATGGTCAGAAAGGGATGCAATGGAAATGTGTGCACAAATTTAGGGAAGCTTGTCTGAAAGGCACAAGTTGGAGGCCATTGTCTGACTTCAAAAGACCAACTCCATTGCCAAAAAAAAAAAGACTTTATGTGCTGCTTTAGGATGCAGAGGCAGACAGACACCATCAGGTTAATGGCATGGCAGAGGTGTTTGTGTTTTATGGCAACATCAATAGGTTGGGAGAAAGCTTCTGTTTAGTTTGATGTAACAAAGTGTCGGGGGATGGACAGCTTTCTTCACTGACTTGCCTTGACCTGTACCAAACACTGAAAATTAGTTTAATTTCTGTCTGGGAGCTAAAAGTTGAAGGCGAACCTGAATGTCACAAAAACATGGACCGCATATTCAAAGGACTGAGGTGCAGTTACACTCAAATGCTGCAGTTGTGACAAACAGGAACTACGTCGAGAGGAAAAGTGAGAATAATGATAGAGCTTTTCTTTCTTTTTTTAAATTTAATGGAGGCATTTTTGTCATAAATCTTAATCTGGTCTATAGTATCATATATAAGGACGTTCTTATTTGTAATTAGAGACAAAAGAGTGAGTGGCCATCCACACTGGAACAGTTTTTGTGAATGCATAAAAGCTTTTTAACTAGTTTCATACTTTGTTCACACAGAAACTGCATTTTAGGAGCCTTACAATATAGGTTTGAAAAACAGGTTAAAAAGTGAAAAGACATCTTGAAATGACACCATTGCGCATATATATATATATATANTATATATATATACTGTATATATATATATACACACACACACACACACACGTTTTATACCTAAAAATTAAACAGAGGGCTAATTATTTAATTAAAATAATTTAAGGCTTTGGAGATTTTAAAAATACAACACAGAAAAATGTCTAACTGTAATACGTTTTCAAAATTTGTTTCTTAACTGAATTAATTACGTAAAAAAAAATCTTACTCTAATAAAGACATTTTCTTCAAAAGAGGCAGGGTTGTCAACTTCTGTGAATGCTGGTGGTCCAGTACCCATGATCCTCCAGCGTGCATAGAGCATGGAGAGACCTCCAAAACTCATAAGGGCCAATCGCATCAGCAAACCCGTTCTCAGCATCTCCTTTAACTGCAAAGAAAAAAACTTAACTTATTGTCACTTATTTTAAACATATCTGTTTTTGTTAGTTAATGAAACCACTGTTTTATTAGTAACTAAGTTGAAATTCATACAGGCTTGAATATAAAGTGTATGGGATATACAGACCCTTTCCAAAAAATTTTAACATCATGGAAAAGTTGTTTTAACTTCCATAATTCCATTCAAAAAGTTAATATTTAATAGATGATAGACTCAGGGCCCACATTTTAAATAATTTCAAGTATTTATTTGTTTATTTTTAAATATTGGGCTTCCATCTCATGAAACCCACGAAAACAGGATTTCAAAAAATTAGAATACTGTGGAGAAATCAGTCCACACTACGTCTCAGTTTTTGCAGGGGAAAAAATTAAGAAAATTAGGATCACAACAAAGCAATTAAAGTATGGTACATTCAAAACGATATGTCAGTCTTCAATACTTGGTTGGGAATCCCTTTGCCCTAATCACTGCCTCGATGCGACATGGCGTTGAGGCAATCACCCTTTGGCACAGACTGGGAGTTTTGGAAGCCCAGATTTCCTTGATGCTTGCTGTCAGCTCTTCTTTGTTGTTGGGTCTGGTGCCCATCATTTTCCTCTTGAGAATACTCTATAGATTCTCAATGGAGTTTAGGTCTGGTGAGTTGGCTGGCCAGTCAAGCACTGTGGCATGGGCATCAAACCAGGTTTTGGTGCTTTTGGCAGCATGGGCAGGGGCCAGGTCCTGCTGTAAGATGAAATCTGCATCTCCATACAGATCCTCAGCAGAAGGAATCATGAATTCCTCTAAAACATTCTGGTAGACTGTTGCGGTGACCTTGGATTTAAAGAAAGCAGAGTTTACCAACACCTGCACCGGACATTGCACCCCAAATCATGACTGACTGTGGATATTTCACACTGGACCTCAAGCAGTATGGGCTCTGTTCCTCACCCTTCTTCCTCCAAACCCTTGGACCTTGATTTCAGAATGAAAGACACACTTTACTTTCATCTGAAAAAAGGACTGAGGAACCCAACAGTTGTAGCCCATCTCCCAGATGTCTGAATGTGGTGGTTTTTGAAGCTGTGACTCCCGCCTCATTCCACTCTTTCTGGATCTCTGCCAGATTCTAAAATCTTCTCTGTTTGATAACCTGCTGAAGCCCATGGTCATCTCTTTTACTGGTGCATCTTCTCCTGCCACATTTTGCCTTTCTACTAGACTTTCCGTTGATGTGCTTGGACACAGCACTCTGTGAACAGTCAGCCTCCTTAGATATGACCTTTTGTGGCTTACCCATCCTATGGAGGGTATCAATGATGGTCTTCTGGCCAGTTATGTCTGCAGTCTTCCCCATATTGAACCAAACAGACAATTGAACCAAACTTAAGCAATTTAATGACACCTGGGGAAACCTGTGCAGGTGCTTTGAGTTTAGTAGATTATTACTGTGTCACACTCAGTTTAGAACATTCATGCCCTGCAAAATTTGGGCCGATTTCTCCACAGTGTTCTAATTTTTTGAATTCCTGTTTTCATGGGTTTCATGAGCTAGGAGCCAAAATTATGTAAAAATAAACAAACACTTGTTGTTAAACAACTTTTCCATGATACTGTATTCTAATTTTTTGGAAAGGGTCTGTAATTTTGCGACGTTATTCATACAAAGAGTTATGATTTATGATAAGAACGTTGAAGCTTGGTGTATAAAGTGTAACTTACATCAAGTGGATTTTTCCTAAAGATTAGCCTCTGACAAAGTTCATACACGTTAACGTTACAAATCAGGAGGACATCAAAGGCTGCATTTATGCCCTGAGAAAAGATATAAGTATATACCGGTAGGTGATCAACAACATACTCTTTTCATAAATGGTATAGTTTTGAACGTGAAAAAGATACAACTGGTGGAATGTCTTCACAGGTAATTCAACTTTTAATACTGATGCAATTTTTCATTTTCTCTTATTAATATTAAATGAGTATAAATTATCAATTCTAAAAACAAAAAACGAAAATTTAAAGAAAATGTCATACCAGAACGGTGATGCCTTGTTCTTTACAAAGCATTGCTAGAGCACACAATGTAAGGCTGACCACGACCCATTTAAAAGAGAAGCTGTCACTTCCTGACAAGACAGACACAAAACAGATTACTGTGCAGCCAGTTTGAGGTGAAAGGGAAGAAGGTGAAATAGGTGCATATACTGTACATACTTAGAGCTACTTGGACTTGATACGTACCTTTGTTAAAAGCTCTACAATAAGTGAGGAAAGAGAACTGAAAGAACAGCGTGCACAGAAGGTCGGCTCGGCCCACAATTCCTGCCACCTTATGAAGGAGAAAATAAAAAATAAATGTCAAGAGATTCAACAGTTTAAAACAAAAATTTAAAATTTAACTATCAAACAATCTAATTTCATTACTTTGTTTGTCAAAGCAGATCTCACTTGTAAATGAGTCTTCGAGGCTCAATGTGACTTATCTGTCTAAATAAAGGTTGAATGAAAAAAAAATACCTTAAAATATCAGCATTTCTGTAGGTATTTTTGTCCATGGAAAAAAGTTTTTTGCTATACATGCATCATATCAGATTGTGAATCCAGTTACAACTGGAAGCTTAATAACAAAAGTAGGGGGAAAAAAACATGCTACCCACATGGCCTGGTAGTGTGTGTGTGTACTGTCTACAGTGTGTGGGTACAGAATGGTTGGCATCCTGGGGTTGCCTGCTTTGATATTTACAGCAGGCCTAAGCTTACAGTCTGCTTCCCTCATGCCACCCCCACCCAACTCTCATCCAGTCCTGACTCTGCATGATTAAAGAGAATGTAGAGGGAATTGCTGCCTTCCAGCCAAGCTTTACAGCAACAACACATATGCTGGCAGATCAATAAGCATCCAACACAGATAATAGTCAGGCCATGCTATGACATACACCTTGGCCCTGCACTACCAGCTGAGACAGGGCTTTGTTCTAGGTATGGAAGCACTGAATGTTTAGTATTAAAACCTCTGGATTGGAATATCAAGATGCTATGGTGTTGCCATAAAGGAATACATATTGGTAAGTACGGTAGTTTTTTTTTTTTTTTAGATTTTTTTTTCTCCATTCAACTTTTATTTATACAGGTTAGTGTCATTGAGCCTCGAGGACTAATTTACAAGAGAGACCTGTTTTAAACAAAGAACACAGCTGAGGTACAAACAACAATAGACAATCATATAAAAAGCTTATAAAATGGAAAAATAAATGAAAAAAAAAAAGAAAGCTACATTATAAAGATGTAAAATACTAAAAATAGGAACATGGCTGTGTTGGTTTTCATGAACTTAGCAGTTGTTTAAAATCCCTTAGAGAGGTCAAAGTCGAGAGCTGCAGATCTTTTTGCAAGGTGTTCCAAGAAACAGGAGCAGAGTAGGAGAAGGCCATTTTGCCAAGTTCGGCCCGCTTTGAGGGTACACTAAGTAATTATGCTGAGAGCACACACAGTAGCTGCACTCACTTAGTGACATGTAGGAGGAGATTTAAGAAGGCAACAGACCAAGAAGTGATTTAAAGTTGAAAATGTACCGTACCAGTGAGAGAGTCTGCGTGAAGTTAATCATGACCAGTTAACCAGTGAATACAGGGTGCAGTGATGGGTACAGTAGTTACAGCCAGTTATGAATCTTAGCACACCGTGATTGACAGCATCCTACATCTGCAGGGTGCTTGTAGAACCGTTCATGTAAATAATGTCATCATAGTCAATGGAGGGAAGGAACATCACAGTTACAAGGTGTTTCCTAGCATTCAGTTAGACATGATCCATTTTCTGAAAAGAAACCCAGTTCTACTTTCAGTTTCTTTACCAAGTTTTCGACATGGGGCTTAAAAGAGAGATGTGAATTGACCAAGATACTAAAGTATTTATAAGAATCGACAAACTCAATAGGGACACCATTTGAAGATAAAATAGAAGGGAGGACTGCTGGTACCGACTCCCTGTTTGAAAACAACATCTCTTTGCATTTATCAGAAATTAGCACAAGTGTGAGACGGAACAGATCTGACTGGATGATGTTGAATGCAGTCTGTAAAAGCTGGAAAACCTTAGCTGCTGTTCTAGTTCGACAATAAACAACTGTATCAGCATAGAAATATAAGGATGCATCAGGGATGATCTGACCTACATTATCTATGTAGATTGTGAAGAGGATTGGTCCTAAGACTGAACCTTGAGGTACACCATTGTTAAAGTCCATGACCCACCATGTTTTCAAATTGCATCGCCATTAATATTTAGTAGTTAATTAAATAATGAAACAAGAGCGTTTATTTATATTGTAGAGAAATAACGCTAAATGTGTTATTTCATGTTTTTTAGCTGTTTTTAGTAGCAGCTCCGGGAAGATCTGCCCCTCTCCATATATGGGCATTGACGTCACTGAAGTTTCCGCCTTGAATACATGCGGAGTTATAACAAGCATGCATCAACGTAGCTTCATTATTGCAGCGGTGTTAAAAAGTTCTAAAAAATAAATAAAAACAGAGCGCTGGTCCAGCTGTACCCACAACTGCACCAGGAAATATTTAGAGGTCGCGCATCCACGTAGGACACTATTTAATTTGCTCGCTCGCGACAAATTCATTAATTTCCTCATGAAGTCGGCTCGGCTTTTTACCCCTTTCATAAGTCAAACCCGCGCTATTCCCGCACAGACCAGTGCTACTGGTCCTGCCATTTAATCCTCCTCGGGTCATTCATAAGACAACAGGTGAATGCGGGTAGGTCCCGCTCAAATAAACTTGTTCAGAAATGAAGCCGGAGCGCTGCTCCAAACGTGGCGTGGAGCTGAGCTGTACAAGTTGTCGTGTCATTTTTAATATTTCCTCAGTAATAATTGAACAGCTGGCTGCAGTGATCAGCGCGCGCAGAAACACCACCACCTTCAATGCTCAGAGAGAGGAAGAAAAAAAAAGTGAAAGTAACTTTTACAAGTAGTCTGTCGTGTCATTTTTAATATTTCCTCAGTAATAATTGAACAGCTGGCTGCAGTGATCAGCGCGCGCAGACAACAGCACCACCTTCAATGCTCAAAGAGAGGGGAAAAAAAGCGAAAGTAACTTTTACAAGTAGTCGGTCGTTTCATTTTTAATATTTCCTCAGTAATATGATGTCTCCCTCTCCCTGCAGCACGTCTGTCCCACAATAAATACAAAGGACAGCTGATGTCTCTCCCTGCAACGGGCGCTGGAGGTGTGTGTGCGCCGCACACACACACACACACACACACACACACACCTCCTCCACTCAGAGAGAGGAAAAAAAGCAAAACATGTTTAATATTCCCTTGTTAATAAATCTGCGTGTTGATTAATCCTGTGGTCGCTCACTCATGTCTATCATATTCTGAGCGCGGATCCGTTGCTCTCACTCTCATAAGCCTCCATCGCGAACTCACTCCTCCTTCTGAAAGGAGCCTGTATTGATGTCACTCCAGACTTCGGCTATCTTCGGCGGAGTTTCCGGAGGTTTCCGGGAATCCGTTTATTTTTTATTTTTTATGATCGCCTGGCCCAAATGCAAAAATGAAAATAGACATCATATTCTTCTACAGTAATTGTCCAATATGGTGAATTGTTACTGTCACGGTGGGTGTTGTCCTTTAACAGTTAGAAAACTGGAAGAAATACCATTATGTTGAAAACATTACTGTACCTCCAATCTCAGAGATAGTTACCCGGAATTTACACTACAAGCGTCCCGGCTCCGCCCCGCTCCGCAGGTCGCAGCTGAGCGTCTCAAAGTCCAGTCTACACTACCTCCGCTAAGCTCAGGTCCGCCTGGATGCGCTGCTCCGAGACGCATGCACGGGAATTGCGAGATTGCGCGATAAATCAAGTGATAAATAATGAAGTCAGAACAAAACAATTCATTCGGTGGAAGAAGGAGAACAACAGTAGAGACTGCCTCGCTGTTTGATTGTTTTTTGCATTGAGATATGAGCGACAGGACATGGTTTGAGCGACAGGATGTGATCTATTACATTTCAGAATAAAATACTTTATTTATTTATTTCTTGTATTGCGTTTGTAGGTGTAGTTTTTTTTTGTAGTTAATTTTGACGGACTGCCATCCGCTCACCGCCGCTCGCCGCCGCCGTGCGGAGCCAGTGTAAACTCTCTCATTGATTATAATGGGTGCGTATTTGCTGCGGAGGTCGGACCGGAGCGGACCGGAGCCGGAATGCATGTACAGTAGTGTAAATTGGGGGTTAGAGAATCAGCCAATGGTGTGATCTGAGAAACTAATTTCTGAGAGCTTATGACATAAACTGTCATGATCCACAATGTCAAAAACTTTAGACAGGTCTAAGTGTAGCATAATAATCCTTAGCATCCAATGCTTCAACAACATCATTGAAAACCTTCAGTAAAAGCAATCGTGCTGTGTTGTTCCTTGAAACCAGATTGATGGGGAGGTAAGAAGTTAAAATACAAATACTACTTGATTTAGGAGTTTATAATTTTCTCTAAAAACTTAGCGATTACAGAGTTCAGAGATTGGCCAATAGTTGTTCAGTATAGTGGGGTCTCCTCCCTTCAGTAAAGGCAGTGCTTAATTTGAGCCGGATCCTGCCGGAACAATATCCAGGAACTCCCTCATTTTCACCGTGTGTGTTACGGGAAATGTTCTCTCGGATCAGTCAGCTCATATCTACTACGCCCATAAAAGTCAAAAGTTATCCCACATTTTTATTTGATTATTTATTAAAAATATAACAAGAGGATATGTTGTCCATGTCTGTGAAGTGATTACTGCTGCAGCAGGCGCACCAGCAGCTCGCGCACATGCTCCTGCAGCAAAGACGCTGACCGCATGTACCGCGGGGATGAAGTGTCTTCATCCACCTTCAGCTACGTCTCAGATATGACTGGCCATAACATTTTAACGGCACAAACATAGCACTAACCACTCGTTGTATTTACTGGAATTTTTGGCGTGGGTGCAGGGTGTCAGCTTCACCTCGCTCAGCTGTGCGCTCTGCAGACAGTGCACACTTTATGCACAGGAGCGTCAACAGCTCTGCAGAGCACACCATACCAATTTATTTATAGAGCACTTAAAACAGCAACAAGGCCAACCAAAGTGCTGTACAATAGAAACATAAAGCACAGTGGATAGGAAAACATAAAATAAAAATATAGATATAAATAGCAACAGAAACTAACTAAAATGGCCAACAATGTATAGTACAGAGAGGATCAAAGCAACAGAAACTAACTAAAATGGCCAACAATGTATAGTACAGAGAGGATCAAAGCAACAGAAACTAACTCAAATGGCGAACAATGTATAGTACAGTACAGAGAGGATCAAAGCAAATCACACTGTGTTAAAGGCAAGAGAACAGAAATGGGTTTCAAGCGAGACTTAAAGACTGTGAGTGTGGGAGCCTGCCTGACACTTAGTGGCAACTCATTCCACAGTCTTGGACCTGCAACTGAGAAAGCCCTGTCACATCTGAGCTTACAACGAGTATCTGGGATTGAGAGATACATCTGGTCTGCTGACCTAGGAGAGCGCGGTGGGACATATGGCTGCAGAAGGTCAGTGAGATAAGGTGGAGCGGAATTGTTCAGAGATTTAAAAACATACATGAATATTTTAAACTGGATCCGAAGGTGAATGGGTAGCCAGTGCAGGGAGACCAAAACTGATGTGATGTGCTCTTGATGACCTGTACCAGTTAAAAATGGAGCTGCATCATTTTGGACCAGCTGTAGACGTGCAATGGAGGACTGACTGATTCCAAACAGAAGTGAATTGCAGTAATCAAGCCTTGATGTTATGAAAGCATGGATTACTGGTACTGTCTCAAGGTTCTTTTTGGTTAGTATGGGCTTCAGCTTAGACAGCCGCCTCTGCTGAAAAAAGCAGGATTTAAAGCTCCGCTGACATCATCTTTTAACTTTCCATAAAATGGCACAACATATATATATATATATATTAAGATTGACCTCTGATCGTTTTTGCTAAAACAATGTGAAATTAATGAAAATTCCTCTCCAAAATAGTTTAAAATTAGCGCCGTTTATTTACACGGTAAATTCGGGTTTTTCCGGTCACGTGATTGTGACGTCACATACAGATCTCTGCTCCAACGGCACATTTAATACAATGAATAAAGATACAAACGCATCCATCGAATTTAGCCATTTAAAACTTTAGATTTTAGCGATTTGGCTTCAGTTCGTGAAGAAGAAGTTATTTTGAGTGATCAAAAATCAAACAGCATGGTTTCTTTTGTCCGTGCTGCTTTTTTTTCAGGAGAGGTTTCACATTCAATAAGCGAGCAGCAGATGGCAGCAAAGCCATTGTGATTCCTCTTACAGAGCACTGTAAGATTTATCACGATGGCTTTGCTGACATCTGCTGTTCACTTCATGAATAACTTCTTCTTCACGAACTGAAGCCAAATCGCTAAAATCTAAAGTTTTAAATGGCTAAATTCGATGGATGCGTTTGTATCTTTATTCATTGTATTAAATGTGCCGTTGGAGCAGATATCTGTATGTGACGTCACAATCACGTGACCAAAAAAACCCGAATTTACCATGTAAATAAACGGCGCCAATTTTAAACTATTTTGGAGAGGAATTTTCATTAATTTCACATTGTTTTAGCAAAAACGATCAGAGGTCAATCTTAATATATATATATATATATATATATATATATATATATGTTGTGCCATTTTATGGAAAGTTAAAAGATGATGTCAGCGGAGCTTTAACAATCATGTTTACATGACTGTTAAGTTTCAGGGAAGGGTCCATTATCACCCCCAGATTAGTGACCCTTTGTTTCTCTAGTGGGCTAGAGAGAGAAGGTCAATGTTGTGGTTCGTGAATGAGCCATTGGGGTGGAACAACATGACTTCAGACTTCTTCTCGTTGAAACTTAAGAAGTGTGAAGCCATCCAATCATGGATGTCGGCCAAGCAGTCAAAAAGAGGTTGAATAGAGCGTGAGCCTCTGTGCCTCAAGGGGAAGTCAATTTGACAATCATCGGCGTAGAAATGAAAGACTATGTTGTGTTTGCGGAAAATAGCACCTAGTGGCAGCAAGTATAACGAAAAAAGAAGGGGATCGAGGATGGACCCCTGCGGTACCCCGCATTGAAGCGTTGTAGATGCTGAACTGAAATTGTTGATATTGACACAAAAGGTTCTGTCCGAGAGGTAGGACTCAAACCATTTGAGGGCTGATCCTGTGATGCCCACCCACTGCTCCAGTCTAGAAATGAGGATGTTATGGTCGAGGGCAAAGGTGGACGCCAGACCGCTTGGGAGCGCTAATCCGCTTATAGCGGACCTAAACAATTTGTCAGCGTTATAGCAGATTGACTAACTTTTATAATTCATAAGCAGATTTGCGCTTTTTTTATTTAAAATGCAGTACCGCTAATAACTAATTATATCAGTAAAAACGAAAAAAAACTTATTTACGGGCTCTTAAATCAATCGGACGACTGCTCACAGACCATATCCTGTCAGCGCCGGATGTGGTCTGTGACAAAAAAGCGTCCCCCTCAGTCTCTTGGCTAGAGAGAGCGCTCTCTCTATAGCAGTTAGCAGCCAGTGTGTTACTCTGCAGCCTTATTGCTTGTTTTCGAAGAGTCAGACGAAGAGTTTTTAACATGGAGGGTGAACTTATGGATGTTTCTCAGCGGCCTACGCGACGCGTCAGCGCCTCATTTGCCCTGTTCAAAATGGCGACGGCCACAGAAGCAAAGGACTTTACAACAAAACACGGTAAAAACAATTATTTCTTTGCTGAGAAAAAATATATTTCTTAGCTGACTTTATAGCACAAGGTTTTTCTGAGCTTAACCGTTTCACGAAATGGTCAAATCTGCTGGATTAAAAAAGTAGTTCGCCATTTGCACGTTAGCACGTTAGCGCGTTAGCATTTAGCTTCCGCTAGCTTTGCTAATGCATAAGTGCTTTTGAAATTGCGGACCTAAATAAATTAATAAGTGCTTTAGAAATAACGGAACTAATTTTTGGATTAGCGCTGCCCAACACTGGTCGAGGGTGTCAAAAGCGGATGTAAGATCCAATAAGACAAGCAGCACAGAATCACCTGCATCTGTGGCTATGAAAATGTCATTAAAAACCTTCAGTAAAACAGTAGGCGGGGAGGGGGGGGTGAGTACTCAAAGGCGGTCTGCAGAGTTCAGATAGAAACACTCAGTTCATATACAGTAGTTCCCTCTGGAGAGATCTGTGCACACTCGGGGTGTGTGTGTGGGGGTAGCTGCCGAGGACGGCCAGAGGCGAATCCAGAGTCCTGAAATGATGACAGAATGTTTATTCAGCTGGGCTCCTCTGAAAAGTCCGAGGAATTCCTCGGTAAGGTTTGGGAGGGGGGTGAGAGCGTCGAGTCTACAAAACTTCTACTGGCGTGTTGAGATAAGACGGCCTGTCAAGGCCAGTCGGGGAGCCGAATGTCAGATAAACACGATTGTTTTGGGAACAGGCAGAACGTTAATGACATATACCTTCAGTCTGTGTCGGTCCACTCGTTTCTGAAATGTCCAAATTAAAATGACCATACCAATGGAATGGAACGTGCCTGAGAAAATCCCCGAGATCTAATCCATTCAGCCAAAAGTCTGGGTTCTCGAGACATGAACCAAGCCATCATGTAAGGCAGGCAGCCTGACCATATCCAGATTTGCTGCCGACGTCTTCCTTGTGTGTTGATAGACCAGGAACCAGCCAAATCCAAAAAGTAGGAACCAGTTGTCATAAATCCAATTAAATATGCTTCCTTAAGATCCACAGATGACAGCAGAGATAGACACGTCATCAAGTCTTCCAAGTCGATGAGATATCCAGCTGTGTGCATGCCAACAGGGCAAATCGGCTCGCCTACAGCCTGTCTTCTTTTTGAAGAAATGTTATCAGTTGTGTTGAGGGACCAACTGACCAAAATTAAAGTCCATAGTTATGATTCGGAAGATTTTGTAGAAGCGAGGCTCTCATATTCAACTTATGAATATGAGTATAGCAGAAAATTATGCAAATATAAAAAATAAGTAAAAAAAACATTAAAGTTCATGCTCAATAGTCCAGGTTAAAAAAAAATCCAACAAAGTTAAGTCAGGTATTCTGGATAGTTTCTTTTTGTTGCAAGGGAGTAACTTTGTGTTGAAAGTTGGTGGGGACGGAAATCGAAAATGCTGCATCTGCTTTTTTGGACAAAGTACCGGTACTTTTTTCAATTGTGTATGTCATAATAACAATAACAGTTGTATGACACCCTTACTAGCAGTGTAACAGCTGTATGACACTGAGTAGCAGTTTAACAGCTGTATGACACTGAGTAGCAGTTTAACAGCTGTATGACACCCTGAGTTAGCATTTATCCTGTCAGATCATTGTACAATGTTACTAACACCTTCATTTTCATTTCATCAGCACACAAGTGTTATACAAAAAGTCTTAGGAAGAAGGCACGATACAGAAAGACATTGTTAACAGGAATAACAATAATAAACTTTATTTAAATAGGACCTTCCAGCAACAACTTGCATTGTCCAAAGAGCATTAGAAGATAATAAAGATAAAGGTTGAATGAATGAATGAAAACACAGTACTACAAACCGGATCCCCAAAAAGTTGGGACACTAAACAAATTGTGAATAAAAACTGAATGCAATGATGTGAAGATGGCAAATGTCAATATTTTATTCGTAATAGAACATAGATGACAGATCAAAAGTTTAATCTGAGTAAATGTAACATTTTAAAGGAAAATATGTTGATTCAAAATTTCACAGTGTCAACAAATCCCAAAAAAGTTGGGACAAGTAGCAATAAGTGGCTGGAAAAAGGAAATTGAGCATATAAAGAACATCTGGAAGACCAATTAACACTAATTAGGTCAATTGACAACATGATTGGGTATAAAAAGAGCTTCTCAGAGTGTCAGTGTCTCTCAGAAGCCAAGATGGTAAGAGGATCACCAATTCCACCATTGTTGTGCAGAAAGATAGTGCAGCAATACCAGAATGGTGTTACCCAGCGTAAAATAGCAAAGACTTTTAAGTTATCATCATCAACCGTGCATAACATCATCAAAAGATTCAGAGAATCTGGAACAATCGCTGTGCGTAAGGGTCAAGGCCGTAAAACTCTACTGGATGCTCGTGATCTCCGGGCCCTTAAACGTCACTGCACCTCAAACAGGAATGCCACTGTCAAGGAAATAACAGAATGGGCTCAGGAATACTTCCAGAAAGCATTGTCAGTGAACACAATCCACCGTGCCATCCGCCGTTGCCAGCTGAAACTCTACAGTGCAAAGAGGAAGCCATTTCTAAGCAAGCTCCACAAGCTCAGACGTTTGCACTGGGCCAGGGGTCATTTAAAATGGAGTGTGGCAAAATGGAAGACTGTTCTGTGGTCAGATGAGTCACGATTTGAAGTTCTTTATGGAACACTGGGACGCCATGTCATCCGGACCAGAGAGGACAAGGATAGCCCAAGTTGTTATCAACGCTCCGTTCAGAAGCCTGCATCACTGATGGTATGGGGTTGCATGAGCGCTTGTGGCATGGGCAGCTTGCATGTCTGGAAAGGCACCATTAATGCAGAGAACTATGTTCAGGTTCTAGAACAACATATGCTCCATCTAGACGTCATCTCTTTCAGGGAAGACCCTGCATTTTTCAACAAGATAATGCCAGACCACATTCTGCAGCAATCACAACATCATGGCTACGTAGGAGAAGGATCCGGTACTGAAATGTCCAGCCTGCAGTCCAGATCTTTCACCTATAGAGAACATTTGGTGCATCATAAAGAGGAAGGTGCGACAAAGAAGGCCCAAGACGATTGAACAGTTAGAGGCCTGTATTAGACATGAATGGGAGAGCATTCCTATTTCTAAACTTGAGAAACTGGTCTCCTCTGTCCCCAGACGTCTGTTGAGTGTTGTAAGAAGAAGGGGGGATGCCACACAGTGGTAAAAATGGACTTGTCCCAACTTTTTTGGGATTTGTTGACGCCATGAAATTTTGAAACAACATATTTTTCCCTTAAAATGATACATTCTCTCAGTTTAAACTTTTGATCTGTGATTTGTGTTCTATTCTGAATAAAATATTAGATGTTGGCACCTCCACATCATTGCATTCAGTTTTTATTCAAAATTTGTTTAGTGTCCCAACTTTTTTGGAATCCGGTTTGTAAAAAACAACAACAATTAAGATTGTTATTTTCTCCCTAGCTTCATACAGTGCTCTTGATGTGTTGTGTATGTACTTACCTTAATATCTTTAAAATGCAGTGTTTGTGTTTATGGCAGCGCTGCATCTTCTTTGCAACAAATTCATCTACCAAGGCTGGAAGCATGTTTGAAAAGTAAAAATTCTGGAGGAGTTTCATCTGTGTATCTTTAAAGTGTTTGTCAAAAGAAATGTCCAGCTCCAGATGTTCTGTTGGTGTCCAGATAACCAGCGAGCAGCTCTGCAGCTCCAGGCACGTCACTGTCAGCTGAACCTGGAAGAATAAATGTACAACATGTTTTAATGAAGGTTGAAAATATCTGTCACATAATTTAATTTCTTTTTTTCATTTACCCTTTATTTATACAGATACCCATACCATGCCATTTTATTTATAGAGCACTTAAAATAGCGACAAGGCCAACCAAAGTGCTGTACAAACAAACAAACAACAGGCAACACACACAGTGAAGTAAAAAAACGGAATTTAGAGATAAAAACGTTGCAGATAATAAATATAACGACCAACCTGTGTGAAGCAAACAGGTTCAAACACAGATCATCTGGTGTTGAAAGCTACTGAATAGTAGTGAGTCTTTAAACGGGATTTGAAAACTGAGAGGGAGGGGGTCTGTCTGACGAGCAGAGGTAACTCATTCCAGAGTCTTGGTCCTGCTACAGAGAAGGCCCTGTCTCCTCTGACCTTAAGACGAGTGGAACTGTGAGAACTGGTCCGCTGACCTCAGAGAACAGAGATGGGGGGTGGGGACTGTTCAGCGATTTGTAGACATACAGGAGAATTTTGAACTGGATTCGAAGATGAACCAGTAGCCAGTGCAGGGAGGCCAAGACTGGTGTAATGTGCTCTCTTTTGTCTGTACTGGTTAAAAATCGAGCTGCTGCGTTCTGGACCAGTTGTAGTCGTGCAATGGTGTCTGACTGATACCAAACAGGAGTGGAATGTGAGTAGTCTCACTGAGTCACGAGAACTCATTTTTAAGAGAGACTTGTTTAGGGAGCAGATGGTGGAGGTTAAGGGCCTTGCTCAAGGGCCCAGAGTGGGGCAAATGAGGGTGGAGGCAGGTGTGGGTGTTTCACATTTTCCATCCACATTTTGATGTTGACAGTACCAGGAGTTGAACCCGAGACTTTCCAATCACAGGCCCACCTTCTCTGACCTCTGCACCACCATTCCCCCAATAATTCATATATTGTAACTTACAACATTTACTCACCTGCAGGTTGAATCCACTTTGCCCATTGGGAAGAATCTTCTAAGCATCTGATGTCACAATTTGGCCAATAGAAACTCTGAAAATGAAATGAAGCTATTTAGAGGACTTTAATCTGTAGGAGCTGCTGCACTGAGTACAAGAATCTATCCAGGCTTGCTCCAAACTAAAAACAGTAAGTGCACACTATCATTACAATTTTAATTAAAGTTAGTAAAACAATTATCATCATTTATTCCACAGTATTGCAGCAGCATGACCTGTCTTGCCCTGCAGCACCTGTTGGTCCACCTGATGCTGAAACTTAGAGCCAGACTCAGAGAAGGAGGACTTTAAGACTTTTTAGCTGGGCTCTGTGTCTGCTTCAAGATAAATAAGAATGTGCTCCACCTGTTTCAGAGCTTTTCAGATTGTTTTCAGATTGTTCATTGCTTCACCGTGAGATGCTAGTAGATGGAGCTAAATATGCTAGTAGAAGTATCTGCAGCCACTTCTTCAGCTCGTCCCCCATCCCTCCTCCTCTGCAGCAGGATGATTATATTGTTTAAATTAAATTCACAAAGCTCGGACTAACTTTGCGCGCACTGTTCACACATAAACAAACGTAGTTTTTGCTCCTCCTGAAGTTGCGCACATATTACACGCAAAACGTCATCAAAACGATTTACTTACGTTCAGGAAATGCATGCACACTGTAAATTGTGTAAATACACAATAACACCATGAGTACTGTGCACCAAAACAATTTAATTACTTACTTTTTGGTCGTATTTTGCCGTGTAGGGTGATCAGACGACTCCTCTACGTGTCATGGCTTCTTGCAAACTGCGCATGCGCGGACAGAGCCTCTGCTGGACAGAACAGCTGTTCGGAAGTTTTTTTTGTTTTTTTTTGTCGGGGTTCGTTGACAGTGGGAACCGGAGATAACTTTTTTCTTTTCTTTCTGAGTAGCTGCGTGAATGGGGTTAAATACACAGCACAGAAATTAAAATATGTGAACAAAATATTGGTGGGGACTGTCCCCCTAGTGGTCAACTTTGGTAGGGACGCGTCCATACCAGTCCTGCAGGAAGTTACGCCACTGTTTTGTTGAAATATTTAATCTTTCATCCAAAAGACTTCATCAGTCTGAGGAGCCACGAGAAACTCAAGTCTTATAAATAGCACCTTCGCATAGAGGGTCAACCAGTTTGATGGCACTAAGATGGTTTCTGGAGTCTGCCCTCTCTCCCGCAGACTCCTCTGAGGAAGCCATAGCCAAGGTGTTTCAAAACATCAAAGTTCATGCTCAGTAATCCAGGTTGAAAATCTGCCAAAGTTAAGCCAGGTCCTCTGGACGGTTTCTTTTTGTTGAAATGTTTTGTCTTTCATCCAAAAGACTTAATCAGTCCAAGGAGCAACAACAAACAGTTTGTTGAGTTTGTTGTGGCTCCTTAGACTGATGAAAAAATGTAACTGAATTATCTTAAGCACTAAGAAAAAGGGAGGGTTACTGCAACAAAAAGTGATATGTCTGGTGAGGATAGTAAAAATATTTAAGCAGCTGATAGGCAATAAATTAACCATTGTTTATTACATAGGCCTGTCACAATAACAAATTTTGCTGGGCAATTTATTGTCACAGAAATTATTGCGATAAATGATAACATTGTTTAAGAAGAAATGTTTGTTAATTTGTTTTGCATGTAGTACCTTCTTTGACCACCGGATGGCAGTATAAGACGGATTGAACTGAATGATGGATAGTAAGGGAGTGAGCAGCCTGTCAAAGGAAAATGGGAGGGAGGCCCCTTAACGTGACATGGGCTGTCTCTCTTCGGTTCTCAAAATGGCGGATGCTCGGTGTGGTTTGAGCTCTTTAGCATAGCATTTTTCATACAAAGCTTTTAATTAAAAAAATCAGTAAACAAGTTCTTAGCTTCTTTTTGCAGAGAAAACTTTTTACACAAAGGCACGGGTTTCATCCGTGAATATTGGAGCTTCGATAAGACAGAGGGTTTTTCCCCCCCAAGGTCGGCCTGTTAGCTTAGCTCGTAGCTTAGCTGCTTTTAACGATACAAAAACACAATTTTGGATGGTTAAAATGGATTTTAATGAGAAAAGAGAAAGGAAGGGGTCAGTGAACAGGGTATATGCAGAAATTCCAGAGTTGAATTTAATACCTTTTAATACCTTTTTAATACCATCAAAATATTTATTTATACCATCACGGCACGAGCTGTAACCGTAGCGGCAACCTGTTGTACTTCAGTTTAGAGCAACTAATTGTAAAGTGATAGATTACTGTCATTTTCTTCCTAAACTTTGGTAGTAAATGTAGTTTTATAACAATTACTGGATACATCAATTTGCTCCTTGCCTCAATAAAATCATCTCATGTACCACATGCGGTGCATCTCATGTACCACATGCGGTGCAAATGACAATAAAGACTCTCTGACTCTGACTCTAAAAGCACTGACCTATTTGTTATTTAAATCTAACCCAAGAGAAAAAGTTATTTAATTGTTCCCACACATAACATATCTCTAATGGCAAACAGAAACTGTAAACTTGAAAACAGAACAGTTTAGTTAAAATACAAAAAAGCTAAGTCTGGTCCTCTGGACATTCAAAAAACAAAACAAAACAAAGCAAAAACAAAAAAACTGTAGAAACGTTTCGTCTTTCGTCCGAAAGACTTCCTCAGTCTGAGAAGCTGAGTTCAGCTCAGTCTTATAAAGAGCACCCTCCCACAGTGGATCAACCAGTTGGCTGATGACAGCCGAAACCAGCTGCTCACATGATCAAGGAGGACCATCAGCCTGACGATGGATCGTTAGTTAGTAGATCGTTAGATGGATCGTTTAGTTTTTTGAATGTCCAGAGGACCAGACCTAGCTTTTTTGGATTTTTCTACCTGGATTATTGAGCATGCATCAGAGTATTTAGTTAAAATAATTCAACACTGAACACATGCATAATTCAAAAAGAGAGGTAGAAAAATAATAACTACTGTATTTTTCATCCTGTAAGTTGCAGTTTTTTGCATAATTTACATGCCTTGCAACTTATAGGACGAAGTGACATATTTATAGATTTTTTTTCCCATATTTATAAACCATAACACTGAAATATGACCGTTTCATTCATTCTGACTGAAAAAAAAAAAAACGTTCATGATATCTATTGTAGTAATAGTGTATGGCATGCTGTTGTATCATGTAATAGGAAAACGTGCCTATAATGACAAATTTAAAAAAGTTCAAGACAAAAACAACTGGACTTTATTTATTATACTATTTATTATACTATTATACTATACTTTATTGTTTTTTTATTGCACTTTTTAGAATTCACCATGTCCTGGATGACTGAGAATCTTCACTAGCTATTAATGACTCAATCGGCCTGCCATACTCTCCCCACCTCTCTGCTTGAACCTTCAATCCAGCAGCAAGCTGCACCACGGTGGCGAAATGCAGCTAATTTGACCATTAAAGTGCATTTATTAAGAAAATGACAGACAGAAAAAAACCTCTGCTATAATTTCGAGCTAACAAATAATTGTTTAGGTATTTTTCTTGTTAAATGACGGCGAAACGAGCCGCGCTCCTTTTTCCTGTTTTCACCGCTGAGCGATCACGGAGCACACAGGCAGCGACACTTAAAAAAAAAATAAAGCCGATTTAACCATTAAAGTACATTTATTAAGAAAACGTTAGACTAACGTTAGACCCTGCTTGGTCCGCATTGCCGGCAGTAAGTCAGGCTCGTTTCCGGTGAGAGTTGGACTCCGCCAAGGTTGCCCTTTGTCACCGATTCTGTTCATAACTTTTATGGACAGAATTTCTAGGCGCAGCCAAGGTGTTGAGAGGATCCGTTTTGGTGACCTTAGAATCGCTTCTCTGTTTTTTGCAGATGATGTGGTCCTACTGGCTTCATCAGTTCGTGATTTACAACTTTCACTGGAGCGGTTTGCAGCCGAGTGTGATGCGGCCGGGATGAGGATCAGTTCCTCCAAGTCCGAGGCCATGGTCTTGAGCCGGAAAAGGGTAGCATGCCCTCTCCGGGTCGGGGAGGAGGTCCTGCCCCAAGTGGAGGAGTTTAAGTATCTCGGGATCTTGTTCACGAATGAGGGAAAACTGGAGCGTGAGATCGATAGGCGGATAGGTGCAGCGTCCGCAGTGAAGCTGAAGGAAACATGAGGGAGATAGTATATTGTGTCTTTAAACACATATAGTGCCACCCAGATGTAACTAAAGGATTTTAACAGGGGTCAGTATTAAGCTGACCTCTTTATCCTTAATTAATTTACTTATTCAGATTGAATAGTAATTTCACGGATTCTTTTCTTTTTCAGTTTACCCAATATATCTGTGATCTTTATGATGGATAAATACACAAAGCCATTAAGTGACAAAGACGTTAACTTAGTTTGATATGTCAAAGAGACACTATCATTTATTTAAAATGAATCAACTAAATTAACACCATTACACTTGATTGACATGATTTCACTTTCTTTCAAATTAATACGTCAGCACACTTGAATTTAACACAACAGACTTCAATATTGGATGTTAAACATATTTAGTCTGAGGGCTCTTTAACTTAATTAGTTTCCAGCTTAGATTGAGAGGGAAAAGGAATAGGAGGAAAGATTTAAGAAGAATTGGGAGCATGAGACCAAAGTGACACTTCTCATCCGACTTCTGCTAAAATCCAGGTACGTTTTGTAAACAGCTCTTTACCTTTCGACGACAGCCCGGTAAGAGGGAAGACCTTGTAGCTTTTCAGATGCACGGGTCCTTGTGGGAACCAGTACAGTACCTTCGAGCAGGGTATTCGTTTACGTTTTCAACGTCTCCTGGTTTCGCGTTGGTCATCAGAAAATATGTCAGCTCCTGGCCTCTGACTTCAAGATAAACTTATTCCAGGGAGGAATAATCAAAGTTTTTGAGCTTACGCTCGTTCGAAATGGACCCATAACAACATGTTATCAGTCCCAGCTGGATGACGAGTCCTTAGCGCGTGACTGGTGGTCATTCAGCTCTTTGGGACGTCTTCATGTCTTTGAAGCTCCCAGAAACTCTGAAGCGTTTCCGCACAGTTAGAACTTAAAAGCAGGAACAAAGAGAGGAGAGAGCTTGTGTTATCGCGACCCAAGGTTACAGCCCGAGCAGAGGGAAATTGTTTAGGAAAAAGACAGAGCAGCTGGAGCCCTTTTCAGGAGAAACAACGGATTACTGTCTCCTGGCTTTCTAAACAAACCGTCTGGTCTCTCTGACCCGAGACTTCACCTTTAACACAGCAGTGAACACAGTTTAACTCTTACAGAATAACACAGCTTAAAAGCACACATCATGAAAATGACAAAAGTTATTCTTTTGATCACATCAGCCTAAAATCAAAGATAGAAATAGTCTCTCAGACTGTACCGGTCTGTCGTGGTGAAGAGAGAGCTGAGTCAAAAGGCAAAGCTCTCAATTTACCGATCGATCTACGTTCCCACCCTCATCTATGGTCATGAGCTTTGGGTTATGACCGAAAGAACAAGATCTCGGATACAAGCGGCTGAAATGAGTTTTCTCCGCAGGGTGGCTGGACTCTCCCTTAGAGATAGGGTGAGAAGCTCAGTCATCCGGGAGGGACTCGGAGTAGAGCCGCTGCTTCTCCACATCGAGAGGAGCCAGTTGAGGTGGCTCGGGCATCTGGTTAGGATGCCTCCTGGACGCCTCCCTGGTGAGGTGTTCCGGGCATGTCCCACCGGGAGGAGACCCAGAGGAAGACCCAGGACAGCGCTGGAGGGACTATGTTTCTCGGCTGGCCTGGGAACGCCTTGGGATTCCCCCGGAGGAGCTGCTCCAAGTGGCTGGGGAGAGGGAAGTCTGGGCCTCCCTACTTAGGCTGCTACCCCCGCGACCCGACCCCGGATAAGCGGAAGAAGATGGATGGATGGATGGATGGACGTTAGACTAAGACACCCCTTTTGCTATAATTTCGAGCTAACAAACAATTGTTTAGGTACATTTCTTGTTAAATGTCGGAGGATAAAGCCGTGATCCTTTCCCGTTTCTTTTTACAGACATGATACCAGCTGTAGGTGCGCGCGCACACTGACTGACGATATGACGTCTTTGTTTTAGCTAAGGTCCTACTTGGAACATAAAATTAGAAAAGATAAATGAATTCACAGACCTTTTTTTAGACGACAGAACAAGAAAAATATAGTTGTGTAGGTTTTTAAAAAATTAATACCTCGTCAGATGACGTTTATTACTTTTTAATACTTTTTAATGGCCTTAATTTGTGTTAATTTCATTTACTACCTTTTAATACCTTTTACAACCCCGCGGATACCCTGGTGAAGAACACCGGAGTTGAGCTTTTTGTCATCCAGTGTCTTCAGTAGAAAGAGAGACGAAGAAACGATAAAGCTGATAAATGAAAACGAGGTCGATAATTTTCATTTATCATGCGATGAATTGATTTATTGTTTATCGCGACAGGCCTGTTATTACATAAAAGTATTTTCCTCACATTTTGTTCTAGCTTCTTAAAAAGTTTTAATAAATACCCCTTTTTAAAGTTTTCATTTTTATCCCGCAAACTACCAATTCTATTGAGTCAAGAAATTAAGTTCAGACATTATTTTCTGACCTAAAATTACTTAGATGAAAATAAAACCCTCATGTAGTGAAATTCTACTTACACTTTCTGTGTGAACTGGGTGTGCAGCAAAAAAGATGGCAGCAAGCAGAGAGGTCTTTGGAGCATGATTCAATGTCCGCCCGTTGTCATCATAATCCAGTCCACCGATGAGTATGGAAAACATGTCAATCATAAGGACAGATATGACAGCATGGAGGATGATGTTTAGTACATGGAAGCCAATGGGGTGCAGGCCTCCAGCTAAGAGGTAGTTTAATCTGCAACAGCAAGAGAAGAAAAATCCGAGGCAAAATGTTTATTAGGTGTAGTAAATGTACAGTAAAGAAAATTCTGTTAGTTGGGTTAAGTAGAAATGGAAAAGACACAACAAAAATGTCACTGGGACAAGGTGGAAAATATTGACCAGTCATGGTGTAGTACACATCCATAACCCCAATCACTGATAGTGTTAAAATGTGGGATCTAAAGACACTGCAGAGCTTTGTGATGCATTAAAATAGAGAGCATGAGTTTTCTCCACACAAAAACACTGACTAGCCAAGGTAGATTCAGGTGCAAATATTCCCTGCAGCATGTCATGTAAAAAGTGCATCAAGAGATTATATCACTACTAGAATGGCAGTTTGGCAATAGCTGGCACTTTCAAAGAGCATGTGTGACATTGTGCCAGAAATATGCTTTAATTAAGTCGTGTCATTAAGCTATTAATCATAAACTAAACAAACTGACGTTTATATAACTTGATATTGTGTACATTTAAGAAAATAATAAAAACTGAATTGTTAAAAAATATATATGAAGTAGCGTAATGTGTATTGTATTAGAGTTAAAAAATTACAGTTATTCATTTCGTTCAGTTATTGAAGATTATTTTTGATTGAACTAATTGTTTGAAAAAAGGGGCAGATATAATAAGATTTTTTCCTCCTTCTGCTACCTTTCATTTTGTTTTTTATATTTTGTATGCTATCGTTTATGGGATTGTTTTGTATTGTATTTTAAAAATGAACAAATTTTATAAATAAAATATTTTGTTTGGCACCTGCTCCTGGTCACAGAACTTCCTAAGGCTTTCTACATTACTCATTCTGGATTTGAGCTATTATATATATTTTTTTCTTTACAATTTATCAGGTGTTTTGTTAGACTTGCAACCTATCCAGGTTGCACCCTGCCTCTCGCACGGTGATTCCTGGAGATGGGCACCAGCTGCCCTGTGACCCAGAAAGGAAGAAAAAATAAAGTATCCCCCCCCCCAAACAAACATTCAGTCATTCTGTGGGTTTAATGATAGGCAGATGGTTTTAATAATAATAATAACAATAATAATAATAATAACAATACTAATAATAATGAATTTAATTTGTAATACACTTTTCATCAACAAAAATCTCAAAGTGCTACAAAGTGCAACTAAAATCGATGATAAAATAACAAAAACAAGTGATGTCTGTTATGTGTCAAAGCCAACTGATTAGCATTTTGCACAGGTTTTAACAGGCAGAAAACTTCTGGTCTGGTATGAATTAGCTATGTGAACGACCACAGTGAGAACAGTTCCCTTTTTTCATCATGAAGTAATAAATTGTCTACTTTGCACCTTTTGTCATACTGCTTTTCTCCAAAAGACTTACAGTGAGGACAGGTTAGAGGGAATAAAGTCAGTCCTCAAGTAGTAGGATGATGGGTCAAATTCACATCCCTTGATTACTTTGATAACCTACACCTAACCATCTCCAGAGAAGGTTTTCAAGAGTTAGATAAAAACTGTCTGTAAAAAGTTTGACTCTTTTCACAAATTGTTTTTCTCTCTCTCTCTTATTCAGATTTTCAGTTGAGGAAAGGCAATGAGTGACTGACAGATTATGCTTGTAATAAAAAAAAAACGTAATGTTTTAAAAACATAAACTGCATAAAATATTGTCAAAACAATCTCTATGCATACATTTGTGATGAAACATTTTATATAGACAGTAAATTTAGTAGTTGTCCGTACATTTTAGGCTACATTTCAAAATTATTTGATTTGCTTTTAAATCGTTGAATAGCCCTGCCCAATAACATATATTATCTACCGGTTGATCACAAAGGCATTTTAGATCGCACAGCGAAATTGATGACATGTCAGACCTTTTTTTTTTTTAATTACTTAATTTAAAAAAAAAAATAGAAATCAGCTGATCAATCCATCTTCACTATGCAATTCATCACTTGATTGACATACAGGTTAGCCAATCTGAGATCAACTTTTTCTGACACATATGCGCATACGCATTCAACCACGCTAAAAACAAACGAGTTGACTCATAATAGCCTCCAATTTATATCTAAACTCAAGAAAGTGTGTAAAATGAGTTGGGCAGCTGGACCAAGTAAGAAACAAAAAACCTACCATTTCCATACTAAGTGGGAGGAGGTCTTTTTTTTTCTTTCCACAATGTCATATTTGAAGTGCGTTTTACCAGAGCGGCATTTTAAGACTATATTCATAAATACTACAACACAGACTTCCTTCCGAAAAGCGAGCTGAGAAAGAAGGAACTAAAATCCCAGTTACAGGTAGTCCCCGATTTACGAGCGAGATCCGTTACAACGAGGCGCTCGTAAACCGGAAATCTCGTAATTTGGAACGGCCGCCACGCTTCTCGTAAGTCCGGAAATTCGCTCGTAAATTGGAACGGTTTTGCTAGCGCGACTACAAACACTCGTTTTTCATCGAAAAACTGCTTATGAGTGCATAAAAATGATCGGAAACGTGTGTCCACATGTTTAGCTAACGAACTGTGGTGAAAAAACACAGGAAAACTCAGTATTTTTTGCGTTTTTTCCAATAATTCGCCAGCTCGTAAGTCTGGAACCTCGTAGATCAGAGCGCTCGTAAATCGGGGACTACCTGTATCTGGACAGCAGTCATTTTTCTTACAGCTGACCACAGCAGCAAATATTCAGTCCAGCTGAGTCACTTTAATAATTGTCAAACACAAGAAGTCTTTTCAAGACGGAGAGATGGTAAAAGAGTTATTTGTTGAAGCAGCGGACTCGTTGTTCAGAGACTTTAAAAACAAACCAGAAATATTATCTTCATCAAAGCTCTGCAGGTATCAAGAAATATGGTTACAGTTAAAAGCAGCTGCTGTCAGGGCTGAATTTTCACTTTTGCTCTCAAATTCTCAAATTATTTACCCAAAGCATGAAGTTATTCTTGTTGTTTTCTGTTCTTTTGTGTGAAGTACAGACGTTGCAGTTTTTTTCCCCATTATTTTATACAGTAAAAATAAATTGTCACTTTTTTTTAAAACAAACTTTTGGAGTTTTTTCATTGTGTCTACAGTGAGCTGGGACTTATTCATTCATTCAACCTTCATTTATCTAGGTTACCGGTAGTCTCATTGAATCACTAGGACTCTTTTACAAGAGAGACCAGTTTTAGACAGACAACATATAAAGTACAGACAGCAATAAAAGGGTATACTGTATACAGAAATTATTGAGTTAAATTTTATATAATTTTATATCTTTTTATACCTTTTTAATACCATCACAATATTTTTTAATACCATCACGACACTGAGCTGCAACCGTAGCGGCAACCTCAGTTCAGAGCAATTAATTGTAAAGTGATAGCCTGGTTAAAAC
>JBBPBX010010294.1:0-14498 GCA_038048925.1 Garcialebias charrua
TATATATACATATATATATATATATATATATATATATATATATATATATATATACTATATATACCATACCATACCATACCATTTTATTTATAAAGCACTTTAAACAGGAACAAGTCCACACCAAAGTGCTGGACAAACAAACACGCAACAGGCAACACAGACAATGAAGTACAACACGAAAAACATAAAAACATTGCAGATCATAAATCAAACGATCCAATACAAATCAGCTGGCATTGAAAGCAATGGAGTAGTAGTGAGTTTTTAACCGGGATTTGAAAACCGAGAGGGAGGGGGCCTGTTTGATGAGCAGCGGTAACTCGTTCCAGAGTCTTGGGCCTGCTACAGAGAACGCCCTGTCACCCCTGCGCTTCCACTGGTACATCTTCATCTTTAAATCACTTCTTGGTCTGCTGCCCTCATACATCTCCTCCTACATGTCTTTGCGTGAGTGCAGCTACAGTGTGCGCTCTCAGGACATGATTACCTGCAGTGTTCCGTCAGTGAGGACTGAACTTGGAAAAAGGGCCTTCTCCTATTCTGCTCCTGCTTCATGGAATATCTTACAAAAAGATCTGAAGCTCTCGACCTTGACTTCTCTAAATGGTTTTCAGAATCTGTTGGAATCCTGGCAAAAACCAATGCAGATTTGTTCCTGTCTTTGATTTTATACATCTACCTTATAATGTTTTGCTAGTTTTTTGATACTTTGTTAAAAAAAGAAAAAGAAAAAAAAATCTTTTGTTTTTTTCTCTCTTTTTGTTTTCTATTGTTTATTGTTTGTTTGTTTATTGTTTAATGAAATTCTATCACTGCTGTTCATTGTTCTTTAGTTTTAGCAGGTCGCTTTCGTAAATGAGCCCATGAGGTTCAAAAGATTTACCTGACTAAATAAAGGTTGAATGAAAAGGCGAGTTTCTGGAACTATTAAGAGTACCTGATCCTCTGACCTCAAAGCACGTGGAGGGACATATGGGTGTATCAGATCCGAGAGATAGGCGGGGGCGAGACTGTTCAGCGATTTGTAGACATACATGAGAATTTTGAATTGGATTCGAAGATGAACCGGTAGCCAGTGAAGGGAGGCCAAGACTGGTGTAATGTGCTCTCTTTTGCGTGTGCTGGTTAAAAATCGGGCAGCTGCGTTCTGAACCAGTTGTAATCGTGCAATGGTGGCTTGACTGACGCCAAACAGAAGTGAATTGCAGTAATCAAGCCTAGATGTAATGAATGCGTGAATCACTGTCTCCAGGTTGTTTTTGGATAATATGGGCTTCAGCTTAGACAGACGCCTCAGCTGGAAAAAACAGGATTTGACGATCATGTTTACATGACTGTTGAGTTTCATGGCAGGATCCATTATCACTCCCAGATTTGTGACTTTTTGTTTTTCGGACAGGGGTAGAGCAGACAGGTCAATGCAGTGGTTTGAGGTTGTGTCATTGGGAAGGAACAATATGGCTTCAGACTTCTTATCATTGAAGCTTAAGAAATTTAAAGCCATCCAGTCCCTGATGTCAGCCAGGCAGTCGAGCAGAGGTTGAATAGAGCCTGTACCATTTTGTCTTAGGGGGAAGTAAATTTGACAGTCATCAGCGTAGAAGTGGAAAGGTATATTGTGTTTCCGGAAAATAGCACCGAGTGGCAGCAGGTATAAGGAGAACAAGAGAGGACCCAGGATGGACCCCTGCGGAACCCCCCATTTAAGAGCCGCCACTGCAGAAGTAAAATCATTGATGGACACACAAAAAGACCTGTCAGAGAGGTAGGATCTGAACCAGTTTAGGGCTGATCCTGAGATGCCCACCCACTGCTCCAACCTAGCAATGAGGATCTCATGGTCGATGGTGTCGAAAGCGGATGTGAGGTCCAATAGGACAAGCAGCACAGAGTCACCAGTATCTGTGGATAGGAAGATGTCGTTAAAAACCTTCAGTAGGGCAGTCTCAGTGCTGTGGAGGGATTTGAAGCCAGACTGGAATAGCTCGGGGATAGCGTGATCCTCCAGGAAGCACTTTAGTTGGGACTCAACTATTTTCTCTAGAAGTTTAGAAACAAATGGGAGTCTGGAGACAGGCCTGAAATTGGATAATACTGACGGGTCGAGGTTTGGTTTTTTCAGGAGGGGTTGAACAGCAGCATGTTTTAATGATTTTGGCACCACACCCGAGGATAGACTGCTATTTACAATCGAGAGAATGGAGGGACCTAGAGTGTGAAAAACCTCCTTTAGAAGCCGAGGGGGGACCACATCGAAGGGGGAGCCAGATGGTTTCAGGCTGCACATGACCTGCTCTAGAGAGGACAGAGAGACTGGTTCAAAATGGTCAAACACAGCAACAGATTGAGGTGGGATGGATGGATCGTGAGATGGAGGAGAAATGAGAGCCCTGGTGGTTGCGATTTTATCTAAAAAGAAATGTTGGAAGTTCTCGCACAGCTCAGTCGAGGCTTCCATGGGTGATTGTTCAGTGAGGTGGAGAACAGAGTTTAGGGTGGAGAACAGAACTCGAGGGTTACGAGAGTTTGCAGCAATGATATCAGAGAAGTATTGTGATTTAGCAGTTTTCACTGCTTTCTGATATCGGCGCCAGCTCTCTTTTACCATCTCAAAAGAGACCTGCAGACTGTCTTTTTTCCATTTCCTCTCCACCTTTCGGCATTGCTGCCTGGCAGCTCTGGTCGTGTCATTCAGCCACGGTTCGGCCCTGAGTTTTGGTCTTCTCGGTTTAATAGGAGCCACTTGATCCAAAGCCTTTAAACAAACAGAGTCAAACTGGTTTGTCAGCTCCTCAGTGCTGGAGAGGAACAATGGGGGCTGAATTAACATGTCATTGTTGTAAACCTCAGTGAAACGTGCGGCAGTTAAATGGTTAACATTCCTGCCTTTACGTGCAGGAATGCATGTTTTAGGGGTTACATGGGGGATGGTGAACTGAAAATTGACTGGCCTATGATCCGAGAATACATTGTCTCCTATTTCAAGGTTTGAAACGGTCACATCACATGTTAAAACAAGGTCCAATAAATGTCCACGCTGCTGTGTGGGAGAGTTCACGTGTTGAGTTAAATTAAATGAGTCCAATAAATCTAAAAAGTCCTTAACCATGGGCTTCTCAGGACAACACACGTGCAAGTTGAAGTCGCCTGAAATGACAACCCGAGAATATTTGGCTGTAATTTCAGCCAAGAAATCAGAAAACTCGCTGATGAAGTTCTTGGAGCGAGGCGGCCGGTAGACAAGAGCACACAAAGTTACAGGTGAATGGCCTAGTTCAAAAACAGTCAGCTCAAAGCTAGAGCAGGAGACTGGAATGGACAGTTGTTTACAGTCAAAAGTTGATTTGAATATTGTTAATAATCCACCACCACGACCTGATGGTCGCGGGTCGTTAAAAAACAAACAGTTTGGTGGTATTATTTCCGTCAGCGCGCTGGACTCACCCGGCGACATCCACGACTCTGTGATGCAGAAAAAGTCCAAGTCGTGATCTTCAAAGTAATCCCTGAGGATGAACGTTTTGTTGCAAACAGATCGGGCGTTGACAACACAGAATTTGATGATATCCGAGCTAGCCGCTGATGAGCTGCTAGCAGCTGATGTGCTAACAGCTGGTGGGGGAGCGCGCGTCCGCGGCTCGCTGCCCACAGAGAGCTGCTCCGGCCGCAGATCCCCGTTGTTTTCCTGGTCCGTGCACGCGGGAGACTGGCGATGAGAATCGAGACCATCAGCTGAAGACAGCGAGGCAGAACGCCGGGCTCTGAGCTTCACCAGCCGGCCAGCTCGAGAGCCGCGTTTCTTCCTCCGAGTCGATCGATTTCTCCGTGCAGGCTGGTGAGAAGAGCAGCGGAGGTAAACGGGCAGCTCGTCTCCGAGCAACGGGGGTAGAGGGGGTCTCCCCGAGGTACGCTCATACTGGCCCGAATCAGCGACATCCGCGGCAGCAAAACGTAAATCCAGAAGCTGCTTCCGATCATAAACCAGCAGTGTACTTATGTCTCCAATGAAGAACGAACAAAACACAAAAATTCCAAACACCCACAGGAGAGGTGGATACGCAGCCATGCTTATGGGCGCCATCTTGGAATAGAGTATATATATACATACACACATATATTTATATATATATACATACACACATATATACATACATACACACATATATTTATACATACACACACATATTTATATATATATATATACATACACACACATATTTATATATATAACATACACACACACATATATATATATATATATATATATATATATACACACACACACACATATATATATATTTATATATATACACACACACACATATATATATATTTATATATATACACTAGTGCATTAACAGAGTAACCGAGTTTTCGACAGCTCGAGTGCTTTGACTTCTATCGAGGCTTTTTTGTCCAACTCGGGTACCCGTAGTGACGTCACATTTCACATTTCACAGCGCGCGGGGCAGCTTTTAGCTTTTAGTAGACGCTACAAAATGGATTCCTGTGTGCGCACGGATGTTAATGGAGCAGGCCGTCTTGTCAAAAAGGTAAAACAGTTTATAATTTTATAAAATGCGCTACTTCGTGTTGACTTTCTTTGTAGTAGATTGTGACAGCAGAGGGCAGTGTTGCAATGCAGGTCCCATATTATAACACGGCCGAAACGGCTTCCTCTCTCTCGTTTCACAAACAAAAAAAACAAATATTCATCTCTCTAGAGCTACCGAAAATCTATAAACACAATCTCTAAAAGTAAACCTAAATTGCACAGCTGCAGGCGGTGGTACGGTGTGGCTGTGGCCCCATTTGTTTTTAAGTTTCGGTTTTCATCGCCTTTTACTTTCACTTTTAATATTATAATATAACTAATAGTTTTGTTTTTCCTGTGACTTATGTGCAGTATGATAAATGATAGGAGCATAATAAATGCTCCCAATGCTTTGTTGGTCTTTTTTTTCTTTTTGTAAAGACGTTTTTAGGCATTTATATTTATTTATTTATTTTGCATCGTAAGACACTGTGACGTCATCGGCTACTCGAGCGTCGTTCGAGTTTTTTTATGTTAATGTCGAGGTTAAAAATTATGTACTCGTTCAACCCCTAATATAACAAACATATATATATATATATATATATATATATATATATATATATATATATATACATATATATACCATACCATACCATACCAGTTTATTTATAAAGCACTTAAAAATACAGCAGCAGCCGTCCGAAGTGCTGTACAAGAATAAAAACAAGCACAAAACAATAAAAACAATCAATCTCAATCATATAAATATCAGAACATCACAAGTAAAATAATACAACATTAAAACAGAGATGTGAACTCATTCTGGTTTAAAAGCCAATGAAAACATATGTGTTTTTAAACGAGTTTTAAAAACAGATATTGATGGGGCCTGCCTGACCTTCAGTGGCAGCTCGTTCCACAATTTAGGAGCCAGAGCTGAAAATGCTCTGTCTCCTCTGGTTTTATAAAAGGTTTTCGGGACTGCTAAAAGCATCTGGTCAGCGGATCTAAGAGCACGTGATGGCACATAAAGGTGAAGCAGTTCAGACAGATAAGAGGGACTAAAACCGTTCAAAGACTTACAAAAATCGTGCAGCAGCATTTTGTACCAGCTGCAACCGAGAGAACGAGGCCTTATTTACTCCGATCAGAAGAGAGTTACAATAATCCAGGCGTGAAGTAATAAAAGCGTGGATTACTGTCTCTAAGTGGTGTCTAGAAAGGAGGGGCTTGATTTTTGACAGGCGCCTCAGATGAAAGAACGAGGACTTAACCATGCTGTTGATGTGACAGTCCAGTTTCAGGCAGGGGTCAATTTTCACTCCTAGATTTGTCACAATCGACTTTTCATATGGGGCCAAAGAGGAAAAATCAAAAGTGGTGGGACTGTCAGGAGCACTAGATTTAAAGACCATAACCTCTGTCTTTTTATCATTAAAATGGAGGAAATTAAGCGCCATCCACCCTCTAATGTCACCAAGACAGTCCAGAAGAGACTGCGTGGAGCCATTTTGTTTTACAGGAAAATAGACTTGACAGTCATCCGCATACAAATGAAACTGCACACCATGCTTTCTGAAAATAGAACCGAGTGGCAGAAGGTAAAGTGAGAAGAGAAGAGGACCAAGGATAGATCCCTGGGGTACACCCCAGGGGAGGGCAGCAGATGCAGAGGTAAAATTATCAATCTTCACACTGAAACTTCGATTTGAAAGGTAGGACCTAAACCACTGCAGAGCTGAGCCAGTGATGCCCACCCATTGCTCCAATCTGGCGATAAGAATTTCATGGTCGACTGTGTCAAAAGCAGCTGTTAAATCTAAAAGCACAAGTAAAACACAGTTTCCAGAATCCAGCGATAAAAATATGTCATTAAAAACCCTTAGAAGAGCAGATTCAGTGCTATGGTAGGTTTTAAAACCAGACTGGAAGACCTCCAAAATTTTAAATTCATCCAAAAAGTCATTCAGCTGGGTGTAAACAACTTTTCCCAATATTTTTTAGATAACTTTGAAATTGACCTAAAGTTGGACAAAGAGGTAGGATCAAGGCCAGGTTTTTTCAATAATGGCTGAACCACAGCATGTCTAAAATTGCCTGGCACCACGCTAAACATTAAAGGGGACCACACATGCAAAATTCACTTTTTAATGTTTTTTTTACTCAACTTTGGGTATTTACTTCATAAAAAAACAGTCCTTGTGCCAAAAAAATGCACCCAGTGGTTTATTTACTCTAAGTAGATTTATTTGTCTGTGATAATTACGGTTCGTTTCACACTTCCTGCGGTTTGTGACGTCACAAACCGCAGGACAACCCACACCAAACCTGAGTCCAGCCCCTCAACTAGCAACCCCTGGTGCGGCTCAACCCACTTGAGTATAATAGACGTCACGGTTGCCGGCCAGTTTTGGAGCTGACCCGGCGGTCATTTATTTATTTATTCATTTATTTAGCCCCCGGGGGGGCTAGGTACGGTGGCCCTGAGGCTTGCCCTGCTCCAGCCACGCAGCACATCTTGAGTAAAACCAGAATATTACCTTGTTTGAACTCTGTCTCGTTGAAACTGTGCACACACACACTCTCGCGGGGCGACAGTCTGAAACGTACAAGCACCCCTGATCGATATATTTTTCAGATTAGCAATTTATTTATTTTAAGAATACCTTTCACTTCATCAAAATCTAATCAAAACTCCAGCGTTCTAAAAGTAGGTGGTTGTATGTATTTCTTATACGATGAAGGACTGCTGTTGTTCAACTCCGCCTGTAGGTCAGCGAGTTAAATCACTGGTGTCGCACCCAGGAGACCGGAGTTCGTTTCCCGGCCACGGCATCTTTTTTTTTGTTTGTTTGTTTCGGAGAGATTGGGCTGCAGTGAGCTGCTGGCTTTTGAGGACCGTGTAGGTCCACTCAGAGGTTGCCTCATACGGATAAATTAACTGGAAACACTCTGTGAACTTTGCATCTGTCTGGATAGGATGTGCAGCCGTGGATCGAAGCGCCGCATGCAACTAGCAGGAGCTACGCGGGCTGTTTGTTACCGAAGGAGGAGGAAGAGCTAATTTTAGACTCGGATTCGGGAGGGCATGATAAAAGAAGCAGCAAATTGCGGCGCACACAAACAGCTTTCGGTAAGTTATCTTAATATAGCACTAACAGTAAGTCAAACGAGTAATAAAAAAAAGGCTAATTTTAAAACAACAACAGATTTGAGATACTGGCAGTTACAGAGGGCGGAGACAGAGTTTTGACGGGCGTGGACTTCAGAGCTCATTATCATAAACAGGTCGTTTAGAACGGAAGTTAGAAATGGCAGAATTAAAAAGGGTATAATTTATTATCTAAGAATTATTTTATGTATTAAATTGAATGAACGGGGTCTGGATAGCACACAGACATACCATAAAAATTTTAAAAACCCATATGAGGTCCCCTTTAAGCTGCTATTGATCAAATTTAGGACAAAAGAGCCAACTGTAGAAAATACCTCCTTAAGAAAACAAGGAGGTACAACATCAAGGGGGGAACCTGATGGTTTCATACTGGTGACAATTTTGTCTAGGTAGGAGAGAGAAATAGGCTCCAGATGATCAAAAAGTGCAGGACAGGGGACCAGGATGGAAGGGTCATGGGAAGGATAGAAATACAAGCCCTAGTGTTCGTAACCTTGTCCAAAAAAAATTGAAGGAACTTATCACAAAGTTCTTTAGATGCTTCAATAGGAACTGGTTCATGTGAATTTAGGACCGTGTTGATTGTATCATAAAGAACACGGGGATTGTGAGAGTTGGCAACAATAATGTCAGAGAAATATTTGGCTCTGGCTGTTTTTACAGCTTGTTGATAGCGACGCCAACTCTCTCTCAGCATATCAAATGAGACTTGGAGACCATCCTTTCTCCATTTGCGTTCATTTTTCCTGCATACCTGCCTAATGGCACGGGTATGGTCACTCAACCACGGGTCAGATTTAGGCTTTGAACGCCTAGTTTTAATTGGGGCCACATCATTCAGAATAGTGTTGCATAAAGAATCAAAATGTAGTGAAAGCTCCTCAGTGCTGAGAGACACAGAGAGCTGTGAATTTAAACTATTAAAGGCTGTGGAAAAATGAGCAGCAGTGGATGAGTTAAAAACACGGCAGCTTCGAGCAGGAGCACAGGGTTTAACAGCTTTAGAAACAGGAATAAAATCAAATAAAACTGGCATATGGTCGGAAAACAATGCATCACCAATTTCCAAGTTTAAAATAGACAATCCATAAGATAAGACAAGGTCGAGGGTGTGTTTACGTTCATGCGTTGGGCCCTTCACTGATTGAGTGAGACCAAATGCATCCACTAAATCTAAAAAATCCTTCACCAGCGGCTTTCCAGGGCTGCACACCGGGATATTAAAGTCTCCTAAAAATAAAATTTGCTCATATTTGGACATGTAATCGCTCAAAAAATCAGAAAAGTCCCGTATGAAATCCTTATTGTACTTGGGAGCCCTATATATGACTGCGCACAAAAGTGGAGGAGTGCAGCCGAGCTCAAACATGCTCAGTTCAAACGAAGAAAAAGCAGTCGGGGGGGACAACTGCTTACAGTCAAAACAAGATTTATAAATGACAGCTAAACCTCCTCCACGGCCCGAGAGCCTTGGAGTATTAAAATATGAGCAGCCATGGGGTAAAAGTTCTGAGAAAACACTGGACTCACCCGAAGAAATCCAAGTTTCCGTCACGGAGAGAAAGTCCAAACCCTGAGACGAATAAAAATCCTTCAGAATAAAAGTTTTGTTTGCAACAGATCTCGCGTTTACCAGACCCATCCTGATAGGAACTGGTTCTGGCGATGCAGCAGAAGAATTAATCCGAGCAAAGTGTTGCAGATTTCCAAGGTCGGCACTTCGCCAGCGCAGATGTGGAGGAGTGAGACGTGGAGGAAAGAAATGTTGATCCGAGTCGACAACAGGTACCAGCCAGGAATCAACCGGGTCCAAGGAGCGCCGCGAAGCATGCAGACCAGGAAATGATCCAATCTGGGACAGGAATACTCCCGGCGAACTTGCCAAAACGGTCCTCAGCTTCACCAAGAGCCCACCGCGTTTACCTCGACGCCGGTGACGTCTTCTCCGGCGAGGGGGGTGTGGTACCCGGCACAGGTATGATGGAACTCCGGCCAACAGCGGGGGCAAAGAATCGTGCTTCTCATGATGATGTAAAATATTAGCAGCAGGCAGACGAAGCCCAAAAAGGGTTTGGCGATCATACACCAGTAGAGAGTCCACATCATAAAAGCATAGGAACAAAAATAATAAAAAAAGACAGAGTGGCAGACGAGACGCCCAACACACTGGCGCCATCTTGCCACACAGGTGCTGTCACACAGGTGCTATATATATATATATATATATATATATATATGTATATATATATATATATATATATATATATATATATATACACACATACAGGTAGTCCCCAACTTACGAGCGAGTTCCGTACCTACGGGCCGTTCGTAAGTCGAAAATTCGTAAGCAGTATCACATGCAAAAAAAAAAACAAAAAAAAAATATTTTTATTTTTTATAAATAAATAAATGTACAGTACTGTAAAGTTACCAAGCACTTAGCCTATCATAACACAGTTTTTAAAGATGAAGGAGTGAGTTGAATTCTTTTCTTCCGGCTCTCGGCAAAGCAGGTCGCATCTCTTTTTGCTCCTCTCCTCCCTAGTTTTCCTCCTCCCTGCTTTTGCATTTTGTCTCGTCTGTAACTCTTCAGCGCTCACTCGAACCAATTTGAGATGGATTTAATTACGTGAGCCGTTTCCTCTATTGATAAAAATTTTTCCACGAAGCGCACCGGACCAGGAGAAGCGGCTTGCCCCTTCGACACGCATGCGGTGGGATACAATATGGACTCGTGGAACGAGTGGAAGCCAATGTGTCTGACCGTTCTTTCTGTCGAAGACGTGGAAGATTTATGGATTATTTGGATATTGGTGGTAGCTACTCTGTTTTTTGGCGTTGGCGGAGGTTTCTGCTACTGGAAGCTGAGGAAGGCTACCGCGGCGATCAACGCGCTGGCGAGACTTCCTGCTCAGCAAGAGTCTTTGATCCGGGCTATGACCTCAACGTCCCAGCTGTTGTACGAGCTGAACCGCACGATGGGAGCAGCGGTGGACAGCCGCGGACCTGCGGTGCGTTTTGGGACTCGTTTACAGCCGTCCGGGCTCAATCAGGGCACAGATGGAGATTTGTAGCTCGGAACCTCACATGATTCGGCGATTTGGACCTGAACAGCACCTGGACTTGGAAGGCTGCAGTCAAAAGTACACTGTGGCCTGACCTGAAAATAAATAAAGCGACTAATCTAATCGGGACTCTGAGCGACCTTGAAAAGAAGGCTGTCTGAAAAACTTCTCCTGGAGTCGAAAGCTGTTGAGAACTCGCTGCCCTCCCCCCTCCCCCCAGAGGTCTCTGTGTGTGCGTTCGGATGGAGCCGAGCTGAGCCATCTGTAGACTGTGCTTATCTGAAATGATTACTCACTGACTAAATCTCCCTGCTTGTCGTCATCACATGTAGGGCTGAAACAACGAATCGATAAAATCGATAAAAATCGATTTTTAAAAGTGTTGGCAACGAATTTCATCATCGATTCGTTGTGTCGCGCGATTATGCATCTTTCACGGCGCCGCGGAGCTGTTTTGTTCACCGGTGAAGCTTTTGTCAAAGCTGGCTGAGCCTGGCTGAATAAAGTTTGAAAAAAAAAAAAAAAACTGCAGCGTCAGCGTGCTGCGCCTGCGCGTGTGTGTGGCTTCTGAACTGAGCGAGGAGGGAGGAGGAAACAGCAGAGACTGTTTTCAAAGTCTATTTTACAAATGACCGACGCGACGCAGAGAAAACTGTAAATAAGTCCTACAACGTGTGGGAGTTCGACGCTTCACAAAGATAAAAAAAGCTTTAAAAAGTGACGACGCGACACGAGATAACCACGCAGATGAAATGTAAACATGACGGGCTTCACCACCGTGTGAATGAAGGAAGAGCAGCAGGTAATTCAAAACATATTTGTTCTGTTTCAAAGAGAGAAAACGTGATATCAGTGTCTCTGGCAGCTGAAGCTGCTTGTTTCTTAGCTGTGACAGAGAATGTGTGTGTTTTTATTTTTAATGTAACGAAACAAGCAGTGTTTAAATGTGTTTTATAAATAAATCTAACACAAAGATGGTGATAATTTAATGATTTAGCTTCAACTTTTAATTTGCTGGCAAAGTCTGAAGTCACTGCATTGTATGGAAGGATGAATTGCATTTAAACAGGAATTACAGTAATTTATTCATCTACTCAAGTGTGTGTAATTAGTATTTTATATTTGTGTGTGTGTGTGTGTGTGTGTGTGTGCTTGTGTGTTTAACCAAGTGAAACAAGGCATTTCTTGAGTTACTGTAAATTATGATATAATACATATAAACTCTCTCTCATTCCAGAAAACAACAATGACAGCCTTCATGATGGACAGACATCATGCACACCACAGCAAGCAGCAGAGACTGAAAGATCCTTACATGAACGTCACTGACATGAGGCCTCTGTCGATGGTTGAAGACGAAGACTTCACTTTTAACCCAGGTTACAATGATCCACACTTGTAATGGTAAATGGACTGTACTGTACTTATATAGCACCTTTCTATCTAATTGATACTCAAAGTGCTTTACATTGTTTATAGTAGTGTAAAGCACTACATGTCCTCATTTACCCATTCATACAGCACTCTACTAGATTACAAAGAACAAATCATTCTAAAGAGACAAATCCGAGCTTTAGCTCACATTCATACACCAATGGGGCACAAACATGGGGTTCAGTGTCTTGCCCATGGACACTTAGGCATGTGACTGCTGGTGGATTCCAACCCCCAACTCTTGCATTGGAGGACGACTGCTCTAACAACTCAGCCACAGCTGCCCCATCCAGGTTAAAACAATCCACACCTTTAATCCAGGTTACACTTGTCCCTCAAAAACACATTTTACAAAGTAGCTACATTTTGTGCAGGTATAAATCATACATTTGTATATATGTTTGTGTACATTTATTTTTTATTGAAGCTGACTAACTTTATTTTTTAATTATTCAATATTTTACTAACAGAATAGTCAAGTAGCAACCTGTTTTTTGTGCGATTTGATATGTCAGTCAAATTTTGGAATAAAGAGGTGATAATTAAAACTTGTTTCCTTTTTTTTTTTTTTGCCGATTCATCGATGAATCGAAAAAATAATCGGCCGATTAATCGATTATTGAAATAATAGTTAGTTGCAGCCCTAATCACATGCAACATATCTTGTCTTTATTCGTGCTAAAGCTGGTAGTTTTTTGGACTTTATCATAGAGTGTCCTAAGACAAAATGTGATAGATTCTTTTTTGAATACCATGATTACCCGACTGTATGTTCCTTTTTCCATATCTGATTGTTGGCGACGTAGATTTATACTGCTGCGACTTCCGTGCGTACGTCCCTCTTAGGATGGTGCGTGCGCCAATTGCAACACTTTGTACCTTGGTGCAAATATGCCAATAAAGATATATTCTATTCTATTCTATTCTATTCTAATTGTCTCCCTTTCACATAAAGTGAAAGTAGCTCCCTTTATGTGAATGGAGCCTGCTGAGGAGGAAGGAGACAATTCAACTCACTCCTTAAAGGGGACCTCAGATGTATTTTTTTTTAATTTTTATGGTATTTCTGTGGGATATCCAGACCCTATTCCTTCAATTTAATGCACAAAATAATTATTAGAAAATCAATTATACCCTTTTTAATTCTGCCATTTTTAACTTTCGTTTTGAACGACCGGTTTCTTGAAGTCCACGCCCTTCAACGATCTGTTTACGCCCTCTGTAACAGCCAGTATCTGTAATGTGTTGTTGTTTTAAAATTAGCTCTTTTTTTATTACTCATTTGACTTACTGTTAGTGCTAGCTTAAGATAACTTACCGAAACTCGTCTGAGCGCGCCGCCATGAGCTGCTCCTTTTAGCATGAGACCTGCCGAATCCGAAGCTAATGTTAGCTTGTTCCTCTTCCGGTGTTCGCCAGCTCCGCTCGTTGCACGCGGAGATTTTGGGAGTTATCGCTGTTCCAGTCAAGACAACACAAAGTTCACCAAGTGTCTCCCGTAAATTAATCCGTAAGGAGAAGGTCCTCGCTGCTGCGAGGCTGCTGCAAGGCTGCAACGAGGCTGTACAATTGAAGCTCCGCTCCATCCGCCAGAAGCAGTGTCCCGTTGCCGCCGGTCCCTATGCCGGGAGTCCGCTCGTTTAATTTTTGCCGGCTGCGCGTTGGGAGCGATCGCAAATACACTAAAAATTGAACTAAAACATAAAAATAACAATTATACTTTATTTATAAAGCCATTTAAAAAAACCACAGCTGCAACAAAGTGCTGTACACATGAAATTAAGAACATATAAACAAAAGATGAGATGAAATCATGAAAAACAACAGTCATGTGTTTAATACAGAAGTGGGTTGAGCCTAACCAGGGGTTGCTAGGTGAGGGGCTGGACTCAGGTTTGAGGTGATTGGCTACGGCTTGTGACGTCAATAACTGCAGGAAGTGTGAATCCAGGTGTATTTATCAAAAATAAATAAATCTACTTAGAGTAAATAAACCACTGGGTGCATTTTTTTGGCACAAGGACTGTTTTTTTATGAAGTAAATACCCAAAGTTGAGTAAAAAAAACATTAAAAAGTGAATTTTGCATCTGTGGTCCCCTTTAACTGTGTTAGGATAGGCTAAGTGCTTGGTGACTGTACAGTACTCTACATTTATTTATTTATAAATAAATAAAAAAGAGATGCGTGACGTAAGTCCAAAACGTCGTAAGTCAGGGGCGTCGTAAGTCGAGGACTACACACACAGATATATACATATACATATATATATATATACAGTATATA
>JBBPBX010010294.1:14800-58185 GCA_038048925.1 Garcialebias charrua
ATATATATACACATATATATATACATATATATATGTAGGGATATAGCACCCTCATGTCCATATGGGATGTGGGCCTCTCCACATCTCTCTGAAACTCTTCTTGAAGCCCTCAAGGAGACAAATGGACACTTATATTTTTTACAATTATTATGAATTAATGGACACTAATTAATCAGATTGAACTTTCTCTTTAATGTGTGTTAATTCAGAATTGATCTACAGTATATTTTGTCATTTTAATGATGATCTGTTACTTTCAGGAGCTTTGACCTTCTGCTGGTTTTATTTCTGCAAGAACAAGCAGGTTCTGAATCTGAGACGTAAAGGCTGTGCTACTTCCTTCTCTGTTTTGTCTATGAAGTTAGCCATAATATTCTCGGTGCTCACAAGCAGGCCATCTGGCCGATTTTGTAAACAGTTTTCCTGTTGTCCGTCAAGAGTCTATCTGCCTATGGAATTAAACTTCCATCTTTTATTTTGTTAGTTCAGCCAGTAGTCGTTAAGGAGGTGGGGAAGACCCCGCCTCCCATATAAAGGTCATTTCCTGTCGTTTCGTTAGTGCTTTGGGAGAACTAACTGACAACTTGCTTCTCTCCTCTGGAAAGCTGGAGACGGCCCGGTCATTGTGTCAAATCGACCCACGTCTCAGCTGGAGTTACAGTAAAGCTTACTGTAACTCGTCACTCATCTTCTGGAAGAATTTGTTTTCTAAAGTTTTATTTTGAAAATCAGTCTGTGCGCTTGACCGTTGTTTCCTGCCGAGGGAGGCGAGTTTCCTCGTATCGTGAATCAGCACACTCACGCTGAAGTTCCAACTGGACGGCCACTGGACAAACCCATCCACGTGTGTGTCCACAAACTTCTCCACTCTTGTCTCCAAGAGACGAACCGTCAACAGGTAACGAGTCGTGTTGTGTTTGAGCGTACGGGAGCCCAGCAGCTGCTCGTGTGGGAAAAAGGTGTCACCCAGTCTGGTTCAAAGTACAGGTAGTCCCCGATTTACGAGCGCTCTGATCTGCGAGGTTCCAGACTTACGAGCTGCGAATATTTGGAAAAAACGAAAAAAATACTGAGTTTTCATGTGTTTTTTCACCACAGTTAGTTAGATAAGCATATGAACACACGTTTCCGATCATTTTTATGCACTCATAAGCAGTTTTTGGATGAAAATAGAGTGTTTGTAGTCGCGCTAGCGAAAACCGTTCCAATTTACGAGCGAAATTCCGGATTTACGAGAGAAATGGCGGCCGTTCCAAATTACGAGATTTCCGGTTTACGAGCGCCTCGTTGTAACGGATCTCGCTCGTAAATCGGGGACTACCTGTAACCAACTTTAGTTAACTTAGCTTCCACGTATTTCTTCCTCTTTCTTCCTCCTATTTCTTATTTTTCATAAGCTATTAATCTGTCAAGTAATGTGCCAACAGTTTAAGTTTAAACTGTCTGTTTGTTTTAATTTGAATTCTTGTCAACGTAGTTATTAAATCAGAGCTAATATCGATACAAATGTTTAATGTAATTTTGTGATAGTTTCAATAAAAGGTCTATTTTCTGGTAGACCAACATAAGTTGGATTCCCTTGTGAAATTACATTTTTCCTAATTACAGTAAAAGCAATTTAGTATCGGAAAAAGGAAGAACTCGCGCATTGGTGGCAGTTTGTGCAGATTAAAGTCTGCTCATAAACTACGCAACTACAATAATGGTGGCTCAGTAAGTGTTTAAATACCTTACAATACACCATTATTTCATTACAATTGGTGGCTCGTCCGAGTTCCTAGAACGATTATTAAGTTGTTTTGTGTAGCTTATTGTTGCGGTGTTGTTGGCATAGTTTGCATCCTGTTGTGGACTTATGGAATAGTTTTGGCTGGTGAGTGTCTCAGAGATTGCTAATCGTGGCATTGTCTGGTGCGTTTTTCCGTTAGAATTATTCTTTCTTTCACTTTTGAACGTATGCTTGAAGCGGATGAGTGATAAATGTTGTGTCTGTGTTTGTGAGACGTTCATAACGTGTCGCGAGGCTGCATGCATTTTTCATTGTTGTGACCGCCGTGTCGCCTCTGTTTCATTCTATTACATCTGCGGTTTGCTGTTGGTCTGTTTCACACATATGCTGCTCCATTAAGTGCCTTTTTCTGTTACAACGTGTGTTGCCGAGGTTCGGGAAAAACCCACTCCGCTTTTGGACCGGACTTGATCCGGTTCCGTTTGACGTAAAGTCCGTTGTTGTACACAGTTAGCGTGCTGCCTTCTTTGGAAGCCGTGGGAGTTAGCCTGGTTGTGTTTTAGCTCATTGACAGTATTTTCTGCGGTGTGAAAATACGTTTATTTTGTGAAAGAAGTGTCTAGGACTTTGGGTCGAGCTAACGTTGGCATTACTGAGAGACAAAATGGCTGCTTAAAGCGCTGTGATTGGTCCATTGTGTGTCGCGTTCAAGAACGTTGGTTTCTGTAGACTCTGGTTGTCGGATTCATTTTTGCACACATTTCTGACAGTTTATCTGTGTTGTTTGAGTTCTATGCACGCAATATCGTCGAAGACTGGCTTCACCGCGGTGTTTTGCGATATTTATGACTGTTTTAGAACGTTGAAAAGTCCGTTCCACGCTCTTGTTCGACTGACCGCAGGTCCGTGAACACACCGCTCGAACGGCACGTCACACGTGAGTGGCGTACTGTTAAGAAGACTCCATTTCCCATGAACACTTGGGTTTTAGAACTACAGTTCTGTCTTCGCTGTGATTGGTCGATTACGCTGTAAGTGTTGACGCTTGCGCAGTGGGTGAAGCCCCGCTCCTCGTCAACTTTCACTTCACAGCTGCTTGTCCCAGACAAGTTTCAGGCTTGTTTGTCCATTACTGTCATTGAAAAGACTGCTTCATCGCGGTGTTTTTGAGATGTTGGTGGATGTATGAGTACGTTGTTCAGAAACTACCGATCGCCATGTGACCAGGTCACGTGACACCGGCAGTGGCAGCTACTTTGAAGGCCCGACCTTTTTTCTTTTAAACGCAGTTTAAAATGTTTCACAGTCCAACCGATTTTACTCACATAATTTCATTTTTGTGAGAAAGGGGATACTAGAGTTTTGTCACGTCAGGGCTCTGGGCTTTCTGATTTGCTGTTTTGGATCCATTGTTAGACGTCTGTGAATGTTTGGCAGCTCACGGCTGCGCTCACAGGTGATAACAGCGCCTCTATAGCGGTCAGAAAGAGAATTGCGGTCGCTGTGATAAATTTATCCAGCGCTGCTCACCCCACCTGCTGGTTACTAGAGGAGACGCAGTCTTCCTGTAATTTGTACGTTTGAACGTTCCTGTTTTTAAACGGGGAACAATTTGAAATATTGTACTCACAGCACACTTTATTTTGATTTTCGCAGAGAATCAAATGTTGATGGCAGAACAGTTACACAGAATTCAGACAGACATGTCTGCTTTTTGATAAAACTTGACACTTTTATCTTAGATTCTGTGCAGAACACATTGTCTGTCACACGTTATTTTAGACTGCAAGTTTAAAATAACACACATGAGGCTTCTTTTGTCTTGATTTTCACAAAATCACACAAAAAACAGCCAATTTTGTTTGACCTTGTCACAGGTCGACAAATTAATAGGAATCACTGATTTTTTATTTAATTTCACATCCTGGCATCACATGGTGGGACTGCACACTGTGACATAAGACACATTTTACTTGATTTTTCACAGAAGATCAGTACAAAGATGGACGTCCTGGCAGGTGCATCAACAAATTGTGGGCTTGTTTCATCATTTGATAGGTGCTTAGCTGCTAAGAACGTCCTACAGGAACCAGGTGAACATCCCCTGGTGTTTTACGACAGGCTCCTCTCTGCTTGCACAAAGGACAAAACTGTCCCTGGCTTAGAGGAAGATGCGGAGTTTAAAAATCGTTTCACGTTGAATCTAATACCTTTCATAATGAAATGTGTTCGCTTCAATGTTAATTGCAAAGAGAGTACCATGGCAGAAATTAAACAATGTGCTGTGGAATTTTTTGACATGCTCGAACGACGAAAAACACCCTTAGTGGTGTGCCCAGGTCAAAAGGTCACATCCCACTCGCAGGAAGTAGAAGAGGTTCCCTCTCCTTCAAAGTGCGAGAGGACACAGGTTTTTCATGATAACAAACAACAGATCAGTTCCAGCTGGAACGGTGGCTCTGATCGGTTCACGGGGTGTTCTTCTGCCCCCGCCCCTCAGGTTGAAAACCCTGAGAAGAGCAGAGAACCACACAACGCAGGTGTTCGCTCTCTAGATGAACCCAGATGGTTCGGATCGAACCAAAAGAGTTCTCTCATGGATCTCACAGTAGGTGAAATTCGAAGGAGGTTGCATGGGAACCGTGAACCATTGAAAAATGGTCTGTCCCGACATGTACCCCCGAGAAGCGGCCCTCCTGCCCCTGCCCCTCGAACTGCACTGTTCGAGACATGCAAAGAGTCACACATGCTCCAGATTATGGAAGCGGCGCCTCCGCGCGTGGACGTGACTGAGGTTGTGAGTTGTTTGTCAAATGATTTTAATGTTACAGTGGTTTACCAAGCTGACACAACGTGTGACGTTGTCCTTGGTGATAACACAAACAACATTGTTCATCCTGATGAAGCGACGCGCAGCACTACCTTTTGCAACAACTCAGTGCACACAGTTGTCAACATTGTCAACACTGACAAAGATGCTGACAGCGAACAAATTGCTGATGATCAGCGTCCTGAAAGTCCAGATGCTGACAGCAAACAAATTGCTGAAAATCCACATCCTGATGGTCATGAGGCAGACAGCCATCATGACGCTGACAGCAACGACGATTACACAGACAGAGTCACACGTACACAGAAACGTGTGAAAGAACCTGAACGGTTTCTGTGTAACTTTATAAGAAGGGGGATAGCTAAAAGAGCTTACCTGCCACTCACATTGGAAGGGGTCCTCGCGCAGGAAGCACTCCTGGGTTGCGGCTCAGACGTGTCTATCATGTCGGCCAAACTGTTTGAGGAGCTAAGGACCGCCGCTAACGATGTTGGCAGGCAAATACCCTTTGTGAAAGACACTTATGGTGCGCAACAAGGCCTTGCAAAGGCAAGCACAACCCTAATAGCCATGGTTCACATGCAGATTGGCGAAATGTCACTATACCACCCGGTGTATGTGTCTGAACTTGACTCACTCCAGACTCCATTTGTGGTTGGCCAAGATTTTATTAATCGCTTTGAAGCGATTATAAATTATGGCAATCAGACAATGTGGGCCACAGTGAGCAGTCCACTGCCAATCGAGGTACCTCCCCAGGGTCAGGACACTGACTGTCTAACAACAGGTACCGCTAAGGTCACAAGGGATTCCCCAACCGAGACCACAAACCCGGTAAGTGAACCTTCATATACAGGTGAGACAGAGGAGACTCAACAATTGGACCAGACTCTGGCCCATCACGAGGACCTCCTCTGCGAGCTGACACCTTCAGCGCTCACTGAACACTACCTACCACCGGTAGAAGAAGGTGTGGAGATCCAAGGGTCCCACACCGATGACGCTGTACTGTCCTATGGGACAGGTAATGCGGCATACAGCCAAGCTTTCAGTGAAGTCTTGGTTCAAGGACATCTGAGCCCACAAGATGACAGTCTACTACACGCTGGCAGTCACTTGGACTTCATTGTTACAGATTTTGAGGACCCCTCCTTAAACAAAAGGGGGGCAGACTCACACTTCCTACCACGGGTAGAGGATGGTGTAGAGATCCAAGGATCACACACCGAGAACGCTGTGCTGTCCTCTGGGACAGGTAATTCAGTTATCAGCCAAGCTTTCGATGAAACCTTGGTTCAAGAGCTTTTGAATCTAGAACTACTCAGAAATGACATAGTTCTTACAGACTCAAAGAGCACCTCTTCAGTCATGAATTGGGAAGGCGTACATCACAACGACAGTGACACGCCTGCGACAGCGCCGACAGTTGTGACACACCTGCATTACGCAGAAAGAGGTAAACGTACAGAGGTACGTTGGCCGAAACCTATAAGGTTCCTGTACAAGGCTCCCCATAAACTGCGCGAACAGCTTAGACTAAACAAAGGCATCCTAACTCGTGCCCATGGACGGACGTCCACACCCGTGCGCATGGTCCCTCATGACCACAGGGGGGTGATGTTAGGTCATGCCCATGTCAAGGACAAAGATTTCAATAACCCCACAAACGACAAAGATCTCGCAAACTCACAGACTTCATGGGAAAACAAGGTCGTCCAAGCACAGGATAGTAAATAAACTAAACAGTTTAAACTATTCTAGTTGCGAAAAGAAACCGTTCCAACTAGAACTTAGAAACGCTAAGCATAAAACCCACAACAAAAACTAACCTTAACAACCGTTTAAATCTGCAGGATTTAATTGACATCGGTTATAAAGCTAAGAACTGTTTTTCTTGTGTGTGACACGTTGGAATCTGACGACCAGAGTGAGTTTGACGTAGTGAAATGTTGTTTTTAGTTGCTTGATTGCTACTTTTGTTGTTATTGACGTTGTTATTGTTTTCTGAACACTCCCAGCCAAAAGAGGTTTTGATTGTTGATTAGTTGAAGACTTAAAGATCCACTGACGTGATTTTTCTACTATTCATCAAATTGCTCAAAATATATATATATTATCATTTAAATATGTTAATTTTTGCAAACAAAATGATAAATCACTTTAATTTTGCTTTAAAAGTGATTTTGAACTTCAAGCCGTGTTTAATCATGGGAAATCCGTTTACACCTGAACGCACCATCTGTGATGTAATGTGCAGAGTGAGAGGCAGAGGGCTCCAGTCTCTTCAATAGCAGACATTTTAAAACCTGACTAATTTAGCAATCTAGGTGAAGATTTAAGCTATTTGTCTTCATTTTGGGAAGCAGAAAATAGTTTGGGTGATGGAACAAGAAACAGCAGGATCTAATTTAGATCTGATGCCGTATCAGACTTACTTTTATGTGAGCTGCTCATACCGTGACAAGCCAAGAGCTCTGCCTCAACTCTGCACATGACATCACAGATGGTGCGTTCGGGTGTAAACGGATTTCCCATGATTAAACACAGCTTGAAGTTCAAAATCACTTTTAAAGCAAAATTAAAGTGATTTATCATTTTGTTTGCAAAAACTAACATATTTAAATGATAATATATATATATATTTTGAGCAATTTGATGAATAGTAGAAAAAACGTCAGTGGATCTTTAAATGGATTTAACTATGCCAACATGCTGTTCATTTTGTTGAAGATCTCAATCTTTGAAAAGTCATTGTAGATTAATACTACTTAAGGTACTATAATTTACACTGATCTCCCAATCATTTAGATAGAACCGATTCGATCGTTTCTATTCTAGATCTATTCATTTTGATGAGTCTCGCCATAGACTTCAAAATTTATAGGGAATACCAAATCTTGCGTCGTTCGTCTAAAAGACAACAGACATTTAGACCAAACTAGATTTCATTTTTTTATTTTAGTTTAACCTAAACTAAATAATGAATGGAGGAATAGTTTGAATGAAGAGGCCTTCGTTACAGAAGCCCTCCACATTTCTATAGGTATAGATCCCTATTTCTGATTTTTACAGCATTGATCCACCCCTTAATTGGTAATTGTAGCTGATCTAATCCATGATAGCTTACATACCAGGTGCATATAGGTAAGGCCTAATGTAAAATCCCAATCATAAGCCCACCTAAAACCACATAATTGCATGACACATTGAACCAGGGTGGCACCGACTGGAAGCCATCCAGCCTGCAACCTTCGATGTGGGGACCTGCTGATCCAACGTTGGTCTTCAACCTTCATCCAAGGGCCGCCTCCTCTGCTTCAATCGAGGGATCCCCTCTACATGCTGATTAAAAACCATTCTGGCTGATGAAATCACTAACCCCCTTCGTTGTGGATTTACCGTTGTGGATTTACCGTTGTGGATTATAAGACTTTGTTTTCCAAAGGATTGAAAGCTTACCGCAATGGGATTACCTACGAACAGTATGGAATTTCCAAAAACATTATGGGAGTATAATTTTGAACTTTTTTTTTTTTTCTCCACTTGCTGGATTACATAGAGGTCAGAGACATTCGATGGTATCCTTTCATGTTGGAACTCATCTCCAAGGACAGGCGATGACTTCCAAAAAGGGGGACTGTAGGGATATAGCACCCTCATGTCCATATGGGATGTGGGCCTCTCCACATCTCTCTGAAACTCTAAGTGTTACACCTTCTTGAAGCCCTCAAGGAGACAAATGGACACTTATATTTTTTACAATTATTATGAATTAATGGACACTAATTAATCAGATTGAACTTTCTCTTTAATGTGTGTTAATTCAGAATTGATCTACAGTATATTTTGTCATTTTAATGATGATCTGTTACTTTCAGGAGCTTTGACCTTCTGCTGGTTTTATTTCTGCAAGAACAAGCAGGTTCTGAATCTGAGACGTAAAGGCTGTGCTACTTCCTTCTCTGTTTTGTCTATGAAGTTAGCCATAATATTCTCGGTGCTCACAAGCAGGCCATCTGGCCGATTTTGTAAACAGTTTTCCTGTTGTCCGTCAAGAGTCTTTCTGCCTATGGAATTAAACTTCCATCTTTTATTTTGTTAGTTCAGCCAGTAGTCGTTAAGGAGGTGGGGAAGACCCCGCCTCCCATATAAAGGTCATTTCCTGTCGTTTCGTTAGTGCTTTGGGAGAACTAACTGACAACTTGCTTCTCTCCTCTGGAAAGCTGGAGACGGCCCGGTCATTGTGTCAAATCGACCCACGTCTCAGCTGGAGTTACAGTAAAGCTTACTGTAACTCGTCACTCATCTTCTGGAAGAATTTGTTTTCTAAAGTTTTATTTTGAAAATCAGTCTGTGCGCTTGACCGTTGTTTCCTGCCGAGGGAGGCGAGTTTCCTCGTATCGTGAATCAGCACACTCACGCTGAAGTTCCAACTGGACGGCCACTGGACAAACCCATCCACGTGTGTGTCCACAAACTTCTCCACTCTTGTCTCCAAGAGACGAACCGTCAACAGGTAACGAGTCGTGTTGTGTTTGAGCGTACGGGAGCCCAGCAGCTGCTCGTGTGGGAAAAAGGTGTCACCCAGTCTGGTTCAAAGTAACCAACTTTAGTTAACTTAGCTTCCACGTATTTCTTCCTCCTATTTCTTATTTTTCATAAGCTATTAATCTGTCAAGTAATGTGCCAACAGTTTAAGTTTAAACTGTCTGTTTGTTTTAATTTGAATTCTTGTCAACGTAGTTATTAAATCAGAGCTAATATCGATACAAATGTTTAATGTAATTTTGTGATAGTTTCAATAAAAGGTCTATTTTCTGGTAGACCAACATAAGTTGGATTCCCTTGTGAAATTACATTTTTCCTAATTACAGTAAAAGCAATTTAGTATCGGAAAAAGGAAGAACTCGGGCATTGGTGGCAGTTTGTGCAGATTAAAGTCTGCTCATAAACTGCGCATCTACAATAATGGTGGCTCAGTAAGTGTTTAAATACCTTACAATACACCATTATTTCATTACACACACATATATATATATATATATACACACACACACATATATATATATACACACACATATATATATACACACATATATATATATATATATATATATACAAGCCCAAAACCAGAAAAGTTGGCACGTTGTGCAAATCGCAAATAAAAACAGAATACAATGACTTGCAAATCTTTTTCAACCCATATTCAACTGAATAGAATGCAAAGACAATATATTTAATGTTCGAACGGAGAAACTTTATTTTGTTTTGCAAATAACCATTAACTTAGAATTCAATGGCAGCAACACATTGCAAAAAAGTTGGCACAGGGACATATTTACCACTGTGTTACATCGCCTTTCCTTTTAACAACACTCAGTAAACGTTTGGGAACTGAGGAGACCAATTTTTGAAGCTTTTCAGGTGGAATTCTTCCCCATTCTTGCTTGATGTACAGCTTAAGTTGTTCAACAGTCCGGGGTCTCCGTTGTCGTATTTTACGTTTCATAATGCGCCACACATTTTCAATGGGGGACAGGTCTGGACTGCAGGCAGGCCAGGGGAGGACCCGCACTCTTTTGCTACGAAGCCACGCTGTTGTAACACGTGCAGAATGTGGCTTGGCATTGTCTTGCTGAAATAAGCTGGGGCGTCCATGAAAAAGACGTCGCTTGGATGGCAGCATATGTTGCTCCAAAACCTGTATGTACCTTTCAGCATTAATGGTGCCTTCACAGATGTGTAAGTTACCCATGCCTTGGGCACTAATGCACCCCCATACCATCACAGATGCTGGCTTTTGAACTTTGCGCCTATAACAGTCCTGATGGTTCTTTTCCTCTTTGGTCCGTAAGACACGACGTCCACAGTTTCCAAAGACAATTTGAAATGTGGACTCATCAGACCACAGAACACTTTTCCACTTTGCATCAGTCCATCTCAGATGAGCTCGGGCCCAGCAAAGCCGGCGGCGTTTCTGGATCTTGTTGATGAATGGCTTTTGCTTTGCATAGTAGAGCTTTAACTTGCACTTACAGATGTAGCGACGAACTGTAGTTACTGACAGTGGTTTTCTGAAGTATTCCTGAGCCCATGTGGTGATATCTTTTACACACTGATGTCGGTTTTTGATGCAGTACCGCCTGAGGGATCGAAGGTCACGGGCATTCAATGTTGGTTTTCGGCCTTGCCCCTTACGTGTAGTGATTTCTCCAGATTCTCTGAACCTTTTGATGATATTACGGACCGTAGATGGTGAAATTCCTAAATTCCTTGCAATAGCTCGTTGAGAAAAGTTGTTCTTGAACTGTTCGACAATTTGCCCACGCATTTGTTCACAGAGTGGTGACCCTCGCCCCATCCTTCTATGTGGATGACTGAGCATGTCAAGGAAGCTGCTTTTATACCCAATCATGGCACCCACCTGTTCCCAATTTGCATGTTCACCTGTGGGATATTCCAAATAAGTGTTTGATGAGCATTCCTCAAATTTCTCTGTCTTCTTTGTCACTTGTGCCAGCTTTTTTGAAACATGTTGCAGGCATCAAATTCCAAATGAGCTAATAATTGCAAAAAATAACAAAGTTTACCAGTTCGAACGTTAAGTATGTGGTCTTTGCAGTGTGTTCAATTGAATATAGGTTGAAAAAGATTTGCAAGTCATTGTATTCTGTTTTTATTTGCGATTTCCACAACGTGCCAACTTTTCTGGTTTTGGGCTTGTATATATATAATATATATATATATATATATACAGGTAGTCCCCGATTTACGAGCGCTCTGATCTGCGAGGTTCCAGACTTACGAGCTGCACATTTTTGGAAAAAACGAAAAAAATACTGAGTTTTCATGTGTTTTTTCACTTCAGTTAGCTAGTTAAGCATATAAACACACGTTTCCGATCATTTTTATGCACTCAAAAGTAGTTTTTAGATGAAAATAGAGTGTTTTTAGGTGCGCTAGCGAAAACCGTTCCAATTTACGAGCGGATTTCCGGATTTACGAGCGAAATGGCGGCCGTTCCAAATTACGAGATTTCCGGTTTACGAGCGCCTCGTTGTAACGGATCTCGCTCGTAAATCGGGGACTACCTGTATATATATATATATATATATATATATATATATATATATATATATATATATATATATATATATATATATATATATATATATATACATACATATATATATATATATATATATATATATATATATATATATTATTATATTATATATATTATATATATATATATATATATATATATATATATATATAGGGGAGTGGTGGCGCAAAGGTTAAGAAGGTGAGCTTGTGATCGGAAGGTCGCCGGTTCAAGCCCCGGTACCGACAACATCAAAGATGTGGGTGGGATAAGTGAAGCGGTCACACTTGTATCCACCCTCATCTGCCCCACTCTGGGCCCTTGAGCAAGGCCCTTAACCCCCACCATCTGCTCCCCCGGGAACCCTAGATATCAGCTCTCTGCTCCACACAGAGGGCTGTGGTTGCTCGGTGGTCTGTGGTTGTGTCAGGAAGGGCATCCGGCGTAAAAACAACTGCCAAATCTTCGTGCGACCAGTTCGCTGTGGCGACCCCTAACGCAGGGAATAAAGCCGAAAGAAGAAAAAAAAAAAAAAAATATATATATATATATATATATATATATATATATATATATATATATATACATATATATATATATATTAAGGCTGTTAAAGTTAATGATTTAACTCATGAGATTAATGTAAACAGATTAATGCATTAATATTACATAATGCAGATTAATCACATAACCTATTTTGACCTATAAAAGACTACCCTATGCCGGTAGAGCTGTCTTTTTCAACCTGAACCTGAAGCTCAGCCGACCCGTATTCGGCCGGGTGTGTGTGTGGCTGCTGATCATGTTACACAAGTGGACTTTACATTCATTTGAAACGCAGAAAAAAAAAGTATTTCTATATTTGTATATACAGTCCCGGTATATTTTTGTCTAAAAGTTACTGATATTGTGGGCTTACTCTATTGTTTACATGTTTTCATCACATACATGACAATGAGACATTTAACATTGTTTGAAACAAAATTACTTCTTTAAAACTTGCAGAGAATAGAAAACTGGTTTGAGACAATAAAACGTTTTCTTCAACATTTTATTGAAAACCGTCATATTTACATTTCAAGCATACAAAGTTACCGGTAAGCATTGTGATTAATCTGATTAATCACAGCCCCCAGAGTGTGATTAATCAGATTAAAAATTTTAATCTTTTGACAGCTCTAATATATATATATATATATATATATATATATATATATATATATATATATATATATATATATATATATATATATATATATATATATATATATATATATATATATATATATATATATATATATATATATATATATATATACAGGGAACCCCCGACCTACGAACGAGTTTGGGACCTAAGAACCGTTCGCAGCTCGATCCGTTCGTAGGTAGGGGGTGAAAATTATATTAAAAAAAAAAATTATTCATTCATTCATTCATTCAACCTTTATTTATCATGCTAACGGAGCGCGCGCACACATTTAAGCATGTAAAGTAGTGTACTGTAATGTTAAACATTGCTATTCACATTTACAGAATAAATAAAAATATATTTTCTTACTTTGAGATGGTCAAAGCCGACATAGGTTGCCATGCGTTGATTGTTTTCGGGCCAAGCAGCGCGGGGGCCGGCAAGCCACCGCAGCTGCTCCAGACCTGTGTTAGCTAGCTGGCTAGCTTCTGCTAGCCAAGCCATGAGCTAGTGTTGGAGCGGCGGCGCGATCAATCTGCAGCTGCTGCTCCAGCCGCTGCTCCAGCCTGAGACGTCCACAGAGCTATTCCAGCTAGTAATTAATCCACATGATGCGATCCTGGTCACCAGTGTTCAAAAGGCCGGCTCCCGTGTTAGCTCCAGTGTTAGCTCTGGAGCTAGCCAGGCCGGAGGTGTAGCCAGGCCGGCCGGAGGTGTTCGCACGGCGGCCTGGCACGATCGGCGATAAATCCGCTGCTGCTTGAGACATCCACAAAGTTCACAGAGACGTTTCCAGCTAGTAATTAATCCATATGAAGCCATCCTGGTCACCAGTCTTCGTCCGGCTCTCGGCAGCTAACCTAAGATGGCGTCCGGTGTTCTACATTAATTTGTGACCGGAGACCCCAGTGACTGAACCTAAAATAGCGTCCGGTGTTCTACATTAATTTGTGACCGTGTAAACTGAAGACCTACTTCCTGTTGCCCAAGATTGCTCAAAAATTGCTCAAAAATGATCAGAAATGATCTTTTTTATCATAATTATTATTTATAAAGCCTTTAAAACAACCAGAGCTGCAACAAAGTGATGTACACATGAAATTAAGAACATTTAAACACAAAAAAAAAAAAAAAAAAAAAATTTTTTTTTTTTTTTTAAATTCATATTTTTATTAAATATGATATGTTCGTAGGTCCCGTGGTTCGCAGGTCGATGGGGTCGTAAGTCGGGGGTTACCTGTATATATATATATATACCCAACCCCCGACCTACGACTCCACCGACCTACGGCCGCCCGGACCTAAGAACGAGCCAAATTAGAAGAATGCCATCGACGTACGGCGGAAAATACGTGACCTACGAACGAACCAAGTCAAAAATATGTAATCGAGCTACGGCAGACTGGATACACGACCTACGAACTAGCCCCATTACAAGTATATAATCGAGCTACGGCGTAACTGCGTCACATACGGCAATCGGCGAGGTGGGGGAGGGGATTTTTGCCTTGGCTGTTGTTTGTTGGGCATGGGCATGACATTGCGCATGACAATGGAAAAGTACCGCCAGCGAGAGGGGGGGCTGGGCTTCTGGCGGATGTACACACAGCCGTAGTGCACCTGGCGGCGGAGGGATCCGTACAGGTAAAGCGGTAACTATTTAAAGGGCTGCGGCCATTTTGTCCCTCGTGGGTTAGTTACGGCGATTGATGAGAAGAGACATACGAACAGCGAACGAACAAGAACAACGACAACGAGAGAAAAAAAAAACGAACAACGTACGAACAGGTACTGTAATAAATTTAAATTTACAGTAGCAGTTTTAGACTAAAGCGAACGTTAGCACGTTAGCATTCATTTTAATTTTTGCTCCTTAGGAATTAGCACGTTAGCTAATTTTCGATGCTACTTTTCAACGCTAATTTTCAACGGGTCATCGAACGGGCAGGTACGGTACAGTACTAAATGTACTCAAAGAAATATTTTTAGACGAAAGCAAACGTTTGCATTCATTTGTGAACGTTAGCATTAATTTTAATTTTTGCTCCTTAAGAATTAGCACGTTAGCCCTTACGCTAATTGTTCAAGAATGGCTCAGAAGAGACCTGGGAAGTCCGCGGACGCGGCAGAGGGGAAAAAAACTCGTAGAACGATAACGCTGGAGACAAAGGCAAAAATAATTAAAATGTCCAATGAGGGCATGACACCCTCAAAAATTGGAGAGAGGCTAGGGTTACCGAGGTCGACTTTGGGGACGATAGTGGCGGACAAAGTGCGCATTTTGCAACAAGTGCGTGTTCAGCCCCCATGAAGTCCATCATAATTACCAAAAAAAGGACGGGTAGAATAGTTGAGATGGAAAGGTTGCTTGTACTATGGCTGCAGAATACCAGTTGGCATGTCTGTGATTTGTGAGAAGGCGAGGATGATTTATCACAGGCTGCAAGAACTAGGGACGAGTGGGGTAGGTGCAGGGGAGCACGGGGGTGCGGGGGGGCAGGGGGCTGCACAGAGCGATCAGGGTGAAGGGACGTCCTCCCAGAGCGCAGGAGGAGGGACTTCAAGCAGCACATCAGGGGAGTTGGATGGACCAGAGACGTTCAATGCATCAAAAGGATGGTTTGATCGTTTCAGGAAAAGACACAACTTTCACAACATCAGAGTACAGGGTGAGCATTTAATTTCTCATTTTTATTTTTTAATAATGCAGGTAGTCCACGACTAACGAAAAAAAAAAATTTCTTCCTTTTATTACAGTGTTATAACAGATTAACCGTATCATTTTGGGTGCATTTAAACATGTGAGGCAGCCAGTGCAGACCACGAGGCAGCTGAGGCATTCCTAGCAGAACTGGCTCAGTTCATCAGGGACGGCGTGTACACTGCCCAGCAGGTGTTCAACGTGGATGAGACAGGGCTGTTCTGGAAACGTTTGCCAGACAGGACCTACATCAGCAAGGATGAACGAACCGCACCCGGCCACAAGGTCGGCAAGGAGCGTTTGACGTTGCTGGTGGGGGGCAATGCTTCTGGTGATTGCAAACTCAAGCCGTTGTTGGTGTACCAATTTAATAAACCCAGGCCCTTCAGAAATGTTGATAAATCTACACTTCCTGTTTATTGGGCGTCTAATAAAAAGGCTTGGGTGACGGCAGAGATGCTCACAAGTCATTTTTTGCAAGTCCAAGTCAAGTGTCAAGTCTCTGATCTCAAGTCCAAGTCAAGTCAAGTCTCTGATCTCAAGTCCAAGTCAAGTCAAGTCTCTGATCTCAAGTCCAAGTCAAGTCAAGTCTCTGATCTCAAGTCCAAGTCAAGTCAAGTCTCTGATCTCAAGTCCAAGTCAAGTCAAGTCTCTGATCTCAAGTCCAAGTCAAGTCCCTAATATTTTTCAGCTATTTCCACATTTTTTTAATAAATTGAAGGATTTTACAGCTGTGTTCAAATGACGAGGCATCTCTAGCAGCAAAATAATTTATTGATAAAGACACAGTTTACAGGAATAATCAATGAAAAAGAGCATTCATATTATCTTTGTACAGTTCACTTCACACAAAGATTAATTGAGGTGCAAGAAGAAACAGACCTGTCCCCAGGCTGGGTTATACTCCGCAAGACTCCCTGTCTTATGTCTTTTACCCCCCATTGAGTGAACAAACATTGCGCCTCTTTTGGCTGGAACAAGATGTCTTTGCAACTAATAAAGTTGAAATTATCTGTTTATCTGTTATTAGCTACTTTGGTGTGGACTTGTTCCTGTTTAAAGTGCTTTATAAATAAAATGGTATGGTATGGTATGGTATATATTATCACACATAATAAGACTTAGTGCATTTCTAAAAATCATCTGAACATTAAACAAGGTGAATGCAGGCAAACATATGTCTGATCTGGACATGTAACAGCTCTGTCCCAGCTCTTTGTCTCCCAGCTCTGGCCAGGAAGAAACCCCTGGAGGATGGGCAGGCCAGGCACTGCAGGCAGGTAGTCACACAAACTTAGCTAAACTGATTTAAATTAACAAAGAGTCACGCAAACACAGAAGCACAAAACATCAGACCTCCAGGAGACAGCCAAGGGGCATGAATATCTGATGGCCAGGTTAAACAAAGCTTATCAGTGACTTGACCAATCAGAGGCCAGAAGAAGCAGTAGAACATCTCATCTCCATAATAATGCTGTTGCAAGGCACCTAGAAAATTCCAGCATTCCAGAGTCAACTTGGTTACTTCTGTCTTACGTCTTTTACCCCCCGTTGAGTGCAAATTTGAGTGATAAAAGGTTGCGCAACTTCTGGCTGCACTCCCGCTGTGATCCCCCGGTGACAGCCCGTCTTGTACGTGGCCCCCAAGCAGAACTGCAAGACGCTGCATACAAGACGGGCTGTCACTGGGGGGGAGGATCACAGCAGGAGTGCAGCCAGAAGTTAGAAATGCACTAAGGCCCTGTTTACACGGACACTGTGTGGGGGAAACGCAACTTTTGGGTATGTTAATTAGGTTGAAAGTTTTGCGTTGACATGGGCGAATTCTGTGGATACGACTCTCTCCCCCCACCCCCCGTACTCATGAATTTACTGTAGTTACCATGCTGGGCCTGTAGATGGCGCTGTGATCTTTGGAACCTTCACTACTGCGCATGCGCCACTGCTGCCTGAGGTAAACAAAGCACACGAGGCAGCCTGTTTTCCTCTCTGGCTAAAAGTTCAGCTACTACAAGTTGTTGTCAACAAGTTAACAACAAGTTAAAGCTGGAATTTGGATAAGAGTCAACAGATCTGACACCAAGTGGACCGCTTCATCTGCACACCAGTTGCTGACTGGACCGGAACCGAGTCAACATGTCTGACTTTAGTCCGTGAGAATCAGCTGATTTACAGCAGCGCTACAAGGTAAACCATGTTCTTAATAATGTTTCCTTGTGTTTAGTTCGATCACAGAACAACCAACTGAGGTTTTATTTTTATTTTTTTCCTGCGAGGTCGAAGCTGTTCCACGAAGCGGACCGGCGGTTCGGATCTGGGTCCAGTTTCCACCAGGATGAAAACAACAGAGTCCAGTTCATTAAAGTTCGGTTAACGTGTTTTTAAAAGTGTTCAATTTAATTCTCAGTGTTTGTGACATGAGTTTGTGGTGTTGAATAAATAAATAAATTAAAAATCAACCTGGTGTCTTCATTTTCAGCAGCATGTTAGGCATGACGTAACGAGTCCAGATAGCTTCATTTAGCTCAGATAAATGTAAATATCTCCCACGCTAACATAAATACTGTTTATTATTGTTAAACTGTTAATATATAGCACATTTAGTATGTTATAGTGCAGCGTGACACGTGAAATGTCCGACTGCCTCGTTAACAGACAACTGGATCCAGGCAGCTGCTCTCTTCCAACACAGATGCAGGTAAGGTGTAGAATAATTAAATATGAGAATCAAAATATATTCCATCAGCTATAGTTCAGAAAGTGGTGCGTGTGTCCACTGTCCAGTCCACCGCCATTGTTAAAATGCCGGCTGTCTGCGCGTGCGTGCTGCGTGCATGTGTTCAAACAAAAGCTCCACGGGAGATGTTTACATTATCAACGGGGGGTCAGCGAAAAACTTCCACCTTGAGAGCAGGGTCAGAAAAGTATCGGTGTCATCGAGGGGGGCCAGCGGTGTCGTGTAGGCGATAAGCAAAGTCGCAAAGAGAAAGTAGCGGTTACACTCAAAATACGCGCCGTGTAAACTGGCCCTAAGTCTTACGTGTGTGTGTGATAATATATACCATACCATACCATTTTATTTATAAAGCACTTTAAACAGGAACAAGTCCACACCAAAGTAGCTAATAACAGATAAACAGATAATTTCAACTTTATTTTGCTTATTTCTGCTTATTTCAGATTTTTTGCAATTTCAGATTGTTTCACATATTTCAGATTATGCCGCTTTGTGCTTATTGCTGCTAGTTTCAGCTTCTTCTGCTATTTTAGCTACTATTAAGCTGTTTTATGCTGCTAAGGACAATGTTTATGCAACTAACGCATTACATTTTAAAAAGATCAAGGTTGACAGGGTACTTGCGCTTAGCCTGGCTCGGTGAGGGCGCATTATGAGGCCTCCATGACTGAACACCCTCTCTACTGGTGCACTGGTGGCAGGAACAGCAAGTGCCCTCATAGCCACAGGATACAACCTTGGGAAAACTGTAGAATACCTTTTCCAGAAGTCCAAACAGTCCACTCCATCTTCTTCAGAAGTCACCTGGATGTAGCGATTACGTTCAGTCCTTACAGAAGAGCCATGGTCTGTAGTTTTTTTGGCACCTTTCTTTCGATAACCAGAGAAAAGGCGTGGAGTCTTTGCAGGTGGTTCATCATCTTGATCATCATCTCCACTGCTGCTGTCAGGAAAGGGGACTTTCTGAGCCTCTGCCAAGACTTGATCTGTTTCACACACACAAACAAAAAAAAACAAAAAAAAAAACAAGGGTTACTTACAACATTATAACAGTAACAACTAATCACAAGAAAGCTTAATATAATTTTAATATTATGACTAATGCATAATATGGTATAATTGAAAAAACATGTTCTACCTATTAATATCTCCTTCACTTCATTCTTGACGTCATCAGTTGCAAAGACATCTTGTTCCAGCCAAAAGAGGCAGAATGATGGATCAAGGAATGCAGACATCAAGTAAAGGTTATCTCCAAATGGAAGATCTTCAGCAGGCTGAGCTGGCACATCCATTCTGACATTTATTTATTTATTTATTTTATTTATTTATTTATTAAATTTGTTCATTTTTTTACAAAAGAAATACAATACAAGACAATCCCATCAATGATACGTACACAATGTAAAAAAATGAAAGGTAGCAGAAAGAAGAATAAATCTTATTATATCTGCCCCTTTTTTCAAACAATCAGATTAAACAATAATAATCTTTCACCAGCAGTACAAAATGACTAACTCTTTCTAATTTTCTAATACTAATACATAACTAATAATTGATACAATACACATTATGCTAATTCATATATATTTTTTCAACAAATTCCTTTTGATCATTTTCTTAAATGTAAACAGTGACTTGGCATTTTTAACTACATTCTCCAAGCCATTCCATAATCTAATTCCCTGGATTGAGGTAGAACGTCCCTTCAAACTAGTTCTGAATTGTGGTTTTACAAACATCTCTGTCCCCTTAAGATTATAACAACTTTGTCTTTTAACAAAATTCATTTGGATATTTAAAGGTAAATCGTTATTTTGAGCCCTATACATAATTGATAAAATATTATAATCAACCAAATCATGGAATTTCAATAATTTCAGTTGATAAAATAGTGTACTGGATGGATGACAATAATGTTTTCTAGTGATAATTCTTACAGCTCTTTTCTGTAATACAAAAATAGGCTTTGTGATTGTTTTACACGCTTTCCCCCAAACATCAATACAATAGATTAAGTGTGGAACAATGATTGTGTTATACAACAAATACAGAGCTTTATCATTCAATAGGTCTCTGACCTTGTATAGTACTGCAATCGATTTAGCTATTTTTATTCTTACAGAATTTATGTGTTGTTTCCATGTCAGTTTGTCATCAATGATAACACCCAAAAACTTCACCTCACTCACTCTACAAATCTCAACACCCTCAATTTTGAGTGGAACGTCAACAGTTTTCTTTTTATTACTGAATATCATGTAATTAGTTTTTTCTAGATTTAATGATAATTTATTGATTTTAAACCAAGTTTGTATACATTCACAAAGATCCCCTTAAAACGCTGATGAAGTGATGTTTGCAGCGCTTTTATGAAACCGACCAGATGACGAGTTGTATTCAGCATGCTGGTGAGATGACTGTTAAGGGACAGTACACAGGGGAGAGCTGCACTAACAGTAACTACTTTCTCCCCTTGTGTGAGGTCTGTAGCTTGAAGAAAAGGGGACAGAATTTCTACAAGTTCTTTAAGCGGACTCCATTCTCGAGCTGACAGGCAGAGCTCTTTATGTCCCTGAGTTTCCAGCAGAACATTTAGATTTTGGAGCTCCAGATCGGTGACTGCCTCCACAAGGCGAAGCGTTGAGTTCCATCTTGTTGATACAGCAGATGGGATGCTGTGGTTGGCTCCATATTGAGCCTCAAATGCTTCCTTCATGCTACATGTAGAATGCAGCAAACTGCAAAATCTTGTCAATTTTGCCATTGCATTGTTTATAGATTTTGTTTCTTTCAGTCCATCTCGCACAACAAGTTGCAGGGAATGTGCAAAGCACTGTAAGCGCTGCTGCCGGCAACTTCTCTGGATGGATTCCACATCATCCTGGAACTCTTCACTCGTTTCCTCCCATAAGTTGCCATTTTCCAGATCGTTGTCACCATCTTCACCATCAGTCAGAGTAGAGGGGAAACAAACTGTGAACACTTTTTTCATATTAGCAGCATTATCAGAGATGATGTAATCTAGTTTGTGTTTTATGTTAAATTTGTCACATATCTCTTCAAACTTTTCACTTATCCTTTGTCCAGTGTGTGACCCTGTGAAACGCTCACAACTTAAAAGAACTGACTGTAGTCTTGGGCCATTCTTCTCAAGTTCCATAAAATGAGATGTTATACCTAAAAAGCCACGCATGCTCCTGTCAGTCCAGATATCCACAGTCACAGAAACAGTGTCTGTCTTCTCTAACTTGGATTTTATCTTTGACACTTTGTCTGATGCAAGCTCACTTATACGCCTGGTTACTGTGCTGCGACTTGGTGGGCAGTATTTTTGCTCTACCACTGCCATAAAGTTTTTAAAGCTGGGCTTGTCAATCAAAGACAAGGGGAGGTTGCAAGAAATAATAAGGTCCTGGATTATTGATTCAGTGATGGCCTTATGTCTTGGATGTCCATGGCTGTACACTTGCACTCCTTTTGGGTGAATCAGAAAGGAGTCAATGCTGCTCTGTCCTTCTCCACTTGTCACTTTTTTTGCTTTATTGAATTCAGAAAACCTGTAGATGAACATAGATATCTATTTAGAATAGTAATTATGCTTCTCAAACTGAACTGAACCACACACACACACACACACACACACACACACACACACACACGAACGCACACACACCACACACACACACACACACACACACACACACACACACACACACACACACACACACTTACGTAAATATAATAAAAATAAAAAATAAATGTCACATTTTTGTCATCTGTGTATGTTTCCCATACTTGACAGATGAAATTGGTCTCTGCATTTAACCCAACCACATGCACACACACAGAGAAACACACTGTCACATAGACACCTACACGCGTACATAGGTCTGCTCTGAGCAGAAGCAGGACAAGCAGATAAGAAAGAGAGCTGGCTGCAGAAAAGAGCCTCTTGCTCAGAGCTTTTGCTGTTCAAGGCCTTTTAAAAAAGTAACAAAACTATTACAGTAATATCATACAGTACATGTCAGGTTTTCAGACAGGTTAATGAACCCAATTGTGCAGGCAAGAGTCAGACTCAAGGATTATAAAAGAAATACTTTTGAATAACAAATTAAAGAGCTGACAGGGCAGCTTAAACTTACTCACACAGAGATCAGGACAGACTGGATCAGAACAGGGCATACCCAACGGGGATACCACAAAGAACAGACTGGCAGACAGCGTATATATACGCACAGACAAGACAGGAAGTAACGACACGCACCTGGGAACATTTAACAGAACAGGACCGGGAAACTAATCAAACCTGGGATGTGGAAATTACACAAACTGAAGACTAAACTGAAGCCTAAATTGAAACCAGTAGCAGAATTAAACTAAACATGAAACTAGAAGCAGGTAAACATGGAGATTTAAACTAGGAGTAAAAGGACTGTAAAAGACTGGAGATGTAGAAACTAAATACATGAATTAAGAACTGATAAACAAGGAGACCAGGGCCAGGGGAATTATCAAACCTAAACATTAATAAATACTAAAGCAGGATCTAGGGAATAAAGCTAACCATGAAACTAGGAAAACAGAACAGGACTGGGACAGGGGAAACTAAATAAAACTAAGAACAAACATCAGGAGCTGGCTGACAGAAAACTACAAGGACAACAGTCAAAGGATGTCTGCCAAAGGGTGGTGCCATCCTGACAGTACCCCCACTCAAAGACGCCCCTGGCGTCCCCAAGAACCCCTCCCAAAAAAGACAAGAGCAGGCTGAGGGAGGAACAGCAAGGATGGCGGGCCCAAACACAATCAGACAAGGACAAACACCAAGACACAGGCTAAACACAGAACAAGAACACAAAAACGTCCATCAGGCAGGAGCCGGTCGGGCGGTCAGCCAGAAGGCCGCCCATCAGGCAGGAGTCGGTTGATCGGTCGGCCGGGAGGCCTTCCCTCAGGCAGGAGCCGGTCAGGCAGTCAGCCGGGAGGCCGTCCCTCAGGTAGGAGCTGGTCAGGCGGTCGGCCGGGAGGCTGAACATCCGGCAGGGCCACATCCGGCGGGCTACCGGGAGGTCGTCCCTCCAAGGCAGGAACGAAAGTTACTACTGTAACTACGGTTCTATGAATCCTGGATGACCGTCAGGGGCGGTGCTTTCAAGCACGAATGAACATTCTTACGCATGTGTGGGTCGAGTACAAATAACAACAACGTCACCCCGTGACCTACCGGGGACCCGCGTGACTCTATATAGGCACGTCACATCCGGGACCCAGTCCCTCAATCTTCTTGCAAAGCAAGGATTCCGAGGGACTAAGCACCCTGGCGGTCATCCGGGATTCATAGAACTGTAGTTACAGTAGTAACTTTCGTCCTATTTCATCCCTCCTGACCGCCAGGGGCGTTGCTTTCAAGCACGGATGACGCATGGCAACATGGTCACGAGGAATCGTCAATGTTCAAGGAACAACAACCACGCCACTCACCTCAATGTGAAGAGGAGACATGCTGCTCCAGAACTCCTTGAAGGAAATAGGGCGCAGCCACATTCACCCGGTAAAATCGAGTAAAGGTACTTTGCGACGTCCAGGAGGCCGCACGGCAAATACTGTCCAACCGTACCCTCGTCATGGCAGCAAACAAGGTTGACATGCCCCTCGTAGAGTGGCACGTCACCCCCGCCGGTAGTGGCCGGTCCTGCAAGGCATAAGCTTTGGAGATCAAATCCACAACCCAGTGTGACAGTCGCTGTTTAGAGAGTGCCTGACCTGTACGTGGGCCAGCGTAGCACACAAAAAGGCCATCCGTCCTCCGGATGGGCGCCGTAGTGGCTATGTATGCCTCAAGTGCACGAACAGGGTACAGCTGTTTGGAGGAACCACCGAGATCAAACCAGGTGAGATGGAGCGGTTGGGTACTACCGGTTGGTAGGGACACTTTAGACAGAAAAGCCACATCAGGCCACAGCGTGACACCTGAGCCATCAGGGTTCCATCGGCAACAGGGCTCAGCCACAGAAAGAGCCTGCAATTCCCCAACACGCTTTGCAGAAGCCATAGCCAAAAGAAATGCAGTTTTCTTCGAGAGCCATTTGAGGTCCGCAGACGTCAGGGGCTCAAACGGGAGGGACCGAAGAGCCTCAAGCACCAGAGAAAGGTCCCATGCTGGCACCATAGGGTATCTAGGCGGGTTCAAACGCCAAGGACATCTTAAAAACAGTGCAACGTACTTGTCCCGGCCCACGGAACAACCGTTCAGGCCGATATGCCAATGAGAAATGGCAGCCACATACACCTTTAAGGTAGATGGGGACCGTCCTCGATCCAGTAGCACTTGCAGGAAGGTCAGTATGTCAGGGACTGAACACCGTACCGGATCCTGCCCATTATCGCGGCACCTGGCCACAAAGGCTGCCCATTTATTAGTATATACGGCCCGCGTGGAGGGCGTCCACGCATTGGCCATCGTATGTCTTACCGGCCCGGCGTATCCTAAAAAGGTCGGCCCCGACCCCACAGGGGCCAGACCCAGAGTTGGAGCTGGTTCGGGTCCGGGTGTAGAACCCGACCCTCCATCTGGGAAAGAAGGTACGTCCTGGAGATGAGACGTATCGGCGAGCCGGAGCCGAGTTCGCGCAGTAGAGGGAACCAAGTCCTTGCTGGCCAGAAGGGGGCCACCAGTAGAACTGTGTTCCCCTCCTGACGAATCCGCAGGAGGCTCTGAAAGAGTAGGCTGAAGGGCAGAAAGGCATAAAGGAGGGTCCGGGACCAGTCGTGCGCCAGCGAATCGTGGCCCAGAGGACTGCCGTCGTCCAAGGAGAACCAAAGGGGGCAGTGAAATGCGTCCCACGAGGCAAAGAGGTCCACGTCCGCTCTGCCATAGACCGACCATATCATCTCCACAACTTCGTCGTGAAGCTTCCACTCCCCCGGATGTGGCAGCTGACGGGACAGGGAATCTGCCGGCATGTTCTGTGACCCTGGGGTGTAGGTTGCTCGGAGGCTGGCCAGGCACGAAGCAGCCCAGGTCAGAAGACGCTACGTCCAACGCAACAGTTTCTGTGACCTGGTCCCCCCTGGCGGTTGATGTGACAAACCACAGTGGTGTTGTCCGACCTCACCAGCACATGCTTTCCCTGCAAGTCTGGAAGGAAGCTGTGAAGGGCCAGAAGCACGGCCCGTAACTCCAGGACATTGATGTGCTCCGTGACCTGTGTCCCGGACCACGTCCCTTGTGCCATGTGACCTCGCCAGGTGGTACCCCAACCCGTAGAGGATGCATCCATAAATACAACCTCCCGATGGCATGGGAGGGAACCGAGTGGGACCCCCGCTGTCATAAAATACCTCACCCTCCATTGGGACAGAGACTGGAGGCACTGAGGGCTCACCCGAAGTCGTTGGAGGCGATGAGTGTTCCGCGAAGCATCCAACTTCAAGCTGTTCAGCCACATTTGAAAGGGCCTTAGCGACAGCAGCCCCAAGGGCACCACGGTGGATGCAACTGTAAGCATCCCCAGGAGACGAAGGTACCGCACCAGAGGTAGTGCCAGACCGCGCCTGAAGTCTGGGAGCAAGTGCAATATACTGTCGACCCGCCGGGGCGATGGACGGGCAGTCATCGACATAGAATCCAAGGTAATGCCCAAAAAGACTATCTCCTGAGAGGGAGTCAGGCTGCTCTTCCCCAGGTTCACCCGTAGACCCAAGCGTTCCATAGGCTGGAGTACCAATCGAGTATCCCGAACCACTCGATCCCGCGTCGTGGCATAAATGAGCCAGTCGTCCAGATATGGGAGAATTCTCAGGCTTCGCACCTGTAGAGGGGAGAGGGCCGCTGAGACGCATCGGGTGAATACCCTGGGGGACGGCGAAAGGCCGAAAGGGAGGACCTTGCACTGAAAGTGCCACCCTTGAAAGGCGAAACTAAGGAACCGCCAATGGGGCGGCGCGATTGGCACATGAAAATAAGCATCCTTGAGATTGATGGACGTGAACCAATCGCCCGGGGAAATCGCCCTCAAGACATCCTTGGTGGTCAGCATGCGGAAAGGCATGACCTTCAAGCACGCGTTCAGGCCGCTGAGGTCCAGAACCAGACGCAGATCCCCGGTCTTCTTCGGAACAAGAAAATAAGTGGAATAAAAGCCCCCTGGATCCAGCAAGGGGTCCACAGGCACTATAGCCCCCTTGGCCAGCAAGGTGCAGATCTCGTCGTGCAATGCCTGCGCCTTCACCGGGTCGCGGATGACAGTCATCTTGACCCGGCCAGGAACGGGCAGCCGGCAGCGTAATTGAAGGCGATAACCCTGTGACAGGGTGGACAACACCCACATGTCCGGCGTGTGGGCAGCCCAGTAGTTGAGCTGTCTCGGGGCAAAATAACCGACCGCTGGCACTAAGGAATCATTTGCGGGCCCCCCGACCCCTCGAAGGCCTGGGAGGATACCGGCTAGACTGCGCCGCTCGAAAGGAGTGAGACGGCCCAGCCCCAGCTGGGTCAAGAGTCTGACCCCTCTGACCTAGAAAAGGTCTCTGGGCCGATCCTCGACCCCGCATTGGAACCCGAGGCACAACGGGAGAAGGGGACCGGCGCGAGGACATCCGTGAGGAGCCCGCACCCATCCAAGTGCCAGCCAATTGGCGATCACGCCTGTGAAGCCCCGCCAGCTGCTGCCTCGTACGAGACGCCTGAGCCGTACGGTCCAAGGCGTCCAGTGCCGCAGAGCCAAACAGTTCCACCGGAACTACAGGTAGGTCCCGTAGGGTCCTCCGACAAGGCTCAATGAGCGGTGACGGCGCCAGCCAGACCTGGCGGCGAGCACGTACCAGCGTGGAGATTGTTCGGCCAACCTCTCTAGTCATTAAGGCAAAGGTCTGCAGAGATGCATCAACCAGACCCTGTGTGGAGTGGTCCATCGGAACAGACTCCAAAGAGGAGGATAGGGCCAGCATGACATGGGAAAGAGTGTTCCCAATCTGACCCATGTGGGCCCCAGAATCATAGGTCTTGCAGAGAAGGTCGTCAGTAATACGGCACTGAGGCCGCGGACAAAGGGCATTGGGCCGCAAGGCCTCGTCAGGAGAGACAATAAGAGAGGCGATGCTCGGTTCCACTGCAGGCATCTTCCCCAGGCCAACCTTGGATGCCTCCTGCATGGACGCCAGGACCCTGCCATCCCGTGTCGGACGCGAAAACGCCCTGGTGTCAGACCAGCAGGCATGTAGTTCCCGAACATACTCTTCCGAAGGGGGAACCACAAGGGCCGCTTCCGATGTACGGCGCCTAAAAAATGCGCTGGAAGCTGCAGGCTGGGCCTGAGGGACACTAATCTGCAGGCGGGCAAGAGCCGTTCGAATGGCGGGTGTCACGGACTCCTCCACATTGTCCTGAGAGACAACGGAGTCAGACCCAGACGTCCCGGAGCCCTGCTCCGAAAGGTCCCCACGAAAGTGAGTGTCAGAGGCCGCCAATGAAAGAGCATCATCACCAGCGACTGATGCATCATCCCGCTCGTGAGGGAGCGCCCTGTTCCGGCCATCATCAGTCTGAAAGGACTGGAGGAGGGCCTTCATGCGGGCCAGCTCGGCGGTGAGGTGATCCACTTTCGTGGACAACCTGTCCTTATCGGGCCGTCTGGCTCGCTTGCCCGGCCGCGAAGGTACGGCCACAGCAGGCCGTTTGCTCACCGTCTGACCCGGTGGCAACGTGCTACGTGGCGAAGCACACGCCCCGTCGGTAGGCCGCTCCAACGCAACCAACCGGTCCTGTCTAATCGACATGGGCATGACGGCACAGTTGGGGTAAGCGCCAGCCGATAGCGCCTCTTGGAGATGCTCCACACCGAGACAGGAGGGACATTAGTCATGTCCGTCCTCGAGCTGAAGCGGCGTCAGACAGGTCGAGTAACACAAACTTTGCAGCATCATGCTCGAGAAGCGTGAGCAGTCAGCCACCAAGAGGAGTCAAGCACGAGCAGAAAGCGCCACTGGCAACTCTGTTAGCAGGGAGAAAAACCAAACGTCACTGGCGACTCAGGTAGTAGGGGGAAAAAACAAACTTCAGTGGTGAAGTCAAATAAAGTACAGAACCCAGTGCGAGCGTAGACGCCACTGGTGAGCTGAAATGGCAAACAATAGAAAACTCAGTGCGAGCAGTAAACGCTACAGGTGAGTTGGATAATGATCAGTTAAATTAAGTAACTCAAACACGAGCAGTACACACTACAGGTGAGTTGGATAATAATCAAGTCCATTAACTCAAACACGAGCAGTAAACGCTACTGGTGAGTTGAAACAAACAGCCAACAGAAAGACTCAACGCCAGCGAAAACACAACAGGTGAGTTGGATAATATTCAGTAAGATAAACTCAAACACGAGCAGTACACGCTACTGGTGAGCTGAATAAATGACAACAGAAGTTAAACACCCCGCTAGCGAAAACGCTACAGGTGAAAATGCTACTGGTGAGTTACATAAACAACAGAAGTTAAACATCCCGCTAGCGAAAACGCTACAGGTGAAAACGCTACAGGTGAGTTACATAAACAACAGAAGTTAAAACACCACGCTAGCGAAAACGTTACAGGTGAGTCACATAAACAACAGAAGTTATATACCCCGCTAGCGAAAACGCTACAGGTGAAAACGCTACAGGTGAGTCACATAAACAGAAGTTAAATACCACGCTAGCGAAAACGCTACAGGTGAGTCATATAAACAACAGAAGATTAACTCCACGCGGGCAGAACGCCACCGCTGTGAGAGTAAAAAAGAGCAGAACTTACCAGTTGTCGTTGAAGCGACCAAAGAACCGGTAAGATGAAAACGGCTCGTGCAACCCTGGAGGACGAGACTTACCCGCAACTCCGACCAAAGTTGGTCACGTGGCTACTAGCAACGAGCGGTCCTTAGGAAAGCAGTGTGGTACACACCGAAGCAACAAGCTTCACACACCGCACGTTATACTCAACAGATACAAACTTACGCGCTAGAAGAATTAAGGGACTGGGTCCCGGATGTGACGTGCCTATATGAGTCACGCGGGTCCCCGGCAGGTCACGGGGTGACGTTGTTGTTATTTGTACTCGACCTGCGTATGCGCAAGAATGTTCATTTATGCTTGAAAGCACCGCCCCTGGCGGTCAGGAGGGATGAAATAGAACCATGTTGGCTGGTGCAGGTGCACAGACTCCTGCGGCTGGTGCAGGTGCATAGACTTCTGCGGGTGGTGCAGGTGCACAGACTTCTGCGGCTGGTGCAGGTGCACATACTTCTACGGCTGGTGCAGGTGCACAGACTTCTGTGGCTGGTGCAGGTGCACAGACTTCTGCGGCTGGTGCAGGTACACAGACTTCTGCGGCTGGTGCAAGTGCACAGATTCCTACGGCTTCAGGACCATCTTCGTCGAGCGTCGAAAAGTCACTAAGCGTGGAGACATCATCAGGCGTGAAGTTGGGCGTAGAGACGTCATCAGGCGTGAAGTTGGGCGTAGAGATGTCATCAGGCATGAAATCGGGCGTAGAGACGTCATCGGGCGTGAAGTCAGGCGTGGAGACGTCGTAAGGCGTTGAGACGCCGTGAGACGTAGAGACGTCGTGAGGCGTAGAGTCGTCGTGAGGCGTAGAGACGTCTGGCGTTGAGACGTCTGGCGTCGAGACGTCTGGCGTCGAGACGTCTGACTGACGCCAAGCAGAAGTGAATTGCAGTAATCAAGCCTAGATGTAATAAATGCGGGAATTACTGTCTCCAGGTTATTTTTGGATAGTATGGACTTCAGCTTGGACAGTCGCCTCAGCTGGAAAAAACAGGATTTAACGATCAAATTTACATGGCTGTTGAGTTTCATGGACGGATCCATTATCACTCCCAGATTTGTGACCTTTTGTTTTTCAGACAGGGGTAGAGCAGAAAGGTTGATGCAGTGGTTTGAGGTTGTGTCATTGGGAAGGAACAATATGGCTTCAGACTTCTTATCATTGAAGCTTAAGAAATTTAAAGCCATCCCGTCCCTGATGTCAGCCAGGCAGTCGAGCAGAGGCTGAATAGAGCATGTATCATTTTGTCTTAGGGGAAGGTAAATTTGACAGTCATCAACGTAGAAATGGAAGGGTATGTCATGTTTCCGGAAAATACATGGCTATGGTGGCCTCCCACCTTTCTAACAGATCACAGGAAGAGCCCGAGTTCACATATCTCTGGACAGTATCACAGAGCCTAGAATAATCCTCAAAAGGGAGTCTAGACAAACAATACTTGTCTGTTGGGTTCATGTTTCTGGTGGTGTCCTACTGTCAGGTTTTCAGACAGGTTAATGAACCCAATTGTGCAGGCAAGAGTCAGACTCAAGGATTATAAAGGAAATACTTTTAATAACAAATTAAAGAGCTGACAGGGCAGCTTAAACTTACTCACACAGAGATCAGGACAGACTGGATCAGAACAGGGCAGATCAGGACAGACTGGATCAGATAGGACATACCCAACGGGGATACCACAAAGAACAGACTGGCAGACAGCGTATATATACACACAGACAAGACAGGAAGTAACGACACGCACCTGGGAACAATTAACAGAACAGGACCGGGAAACTAATCAAACCTGGGATGTGGAAATTACACAAACTGAAAACTAAACAGAAACCGAAACCGAAACCAGTAGCAGAATTAAACTAAACATGAAACTAGAAGCAGGTAAACATGGAGATTTAAACTAGGAGTAAAAGGACTGTAAAAGACTGGAGATATAGAAACTAAATACATGAATTAAGAACTGATAAACAAGGAGACCAAGGCCAGGGGAATTATCAAACCTAAACATTAATAAATACTAAAGCAGGATCTAGGGAATAAAGCTAACCATGAAACTAGGAAAACAGAACAGGACTGGGACAGGGGAAACTAAATAAAACTAAGAACAAACATCAGGAGCTGGCTGACAGAAAACTACAGGTAGTCCCCGACTTACGAGCGAGTTCCGTCCCTAGGGGGCGCTCGTATGTCAAAAATTCGTAAGTAGGATCACATAGTAAAAAAAAAAAAAAAAATTTTTTTTTTTTTTTTTTTTACTTTTTTTTTTTTTTTTTATAATAAATGAATACATGTACAGTGCTGGACAGTCAACAAGCACTTGGCCTATCCTAACACAGTTTTTAAAGATGAAGGAATGAGTTGAATTGTCTCCCTTTCACATAAAGTGAAAGTAGCTCCCTTTATGGGAATGGAGCCTGCTGACTCCTTCATCTTTAAAAACTGTGTTAGGATAGGCTAAGTGCTTGGTGACTGTACATTTAATAATAATAATAATAATGAATTCAATTTATAATGCACTTTTCATTAATAAAAATCTCAAAGTGCTACAAAGTGTAACAAAGCAAAGATCAAAATAAAACAAGTGATAAAATCAAATAAAATCAATAATAATATCAGAGTCAGAGTCAGAGAGAATTTATTGTCATTTGCACCGCATGTAGTACATGTGTTGAAAACGAGATTATGTACACAGGGTCCCAGTTACATCCAACAACAAATGCAAGAGAAATACAATAATAACATCTAGGATTAACTAAGAGAGACATCACATCAGCTAGTAATACACTAAGCCCTAATGTAGTAGAAAAACATCATTATAAACAGCAGCACGAACATGAGCAGATGGTCACAGATGAACGCAGCAACAAGAAACAGATCAGTACAGTATCAGTATGATGTGACATTTTGCAGTGTTTATTCTTATTATTTATTTATTCATGAGTCTGACAGCCTCAGGGTAGAAGCTGTTTCTCAGTCTAGTGGTTCTACATTTGATGCTCCTCAACCTCCGTCCCGAGGGGAGTGGTGCAAAGAGTGAGTGTGCTGGGTGAGTGAGGTCTTTCATGATGCAGGTGGCTCTTTTTCTGCATCTGGAGGTGTAAATGTCTGTGATGGTGGGGAGACTGACTCCCACAGACTTCTGTGCAGCCTTCACCACTCTCTGCAGAGCTTTTCTCTCTGCAACTGTGCAGCCTCCATGCCACACGTTGATGCTGGAGCACAGGACGCTCTCCACTGCACACCTGTAGAACGAGGTGAGGACTGGGCTTCTCAGACCGGCTCGTCTCAGCCGTCTGAGGAAGTAGAGTCTCTGATGACCTTTCTTGATCAGGCTGGTGGTGTTATTGCTCCAGCTGAGGTTATCATTCAAGTGTACACCCAGGTATTTGTAGCTGGAGACCACCTCCACCGCAGATCCACCTATATACAGTGGGGTGTGGGTGTGTTTGTTCCTTCTGAAGTCCACAATCATCTCCTTCGTCTTCTTCACATTCATGTGAAGGTTGTTCTCTTTGCACCAGCTCTCCAGATGTTCCACCTCCTGTCTGTAGCTGGATTCATCATTATCTGTGATGCATCCCACCACAGCTGTATCATCTGCAAACTTAACAATATGACAGCCTGGATGTGTGGCTATACAATCATATGTGAGCAGAGTGAACAGAAGAGGGCTCAGCACACATCCCTGAGGAGAGCCAGTGCTGACTAAGATCAAAGATAAAATCATGTGGATGCAGATTAGGCTTGCTTAAAAAATAAATAAATAAAACAAGTGATAAAATCAAGTAAAATCATGATATCAGCTAAGATCAAAGATAAAATCATGTGGAAGCAGAATAGGCTTGCTTAAAAAGAAAAGTCTTTATGCTGCTTTTAAAGTCAATCAGTGACTGTGGGAGTCTCAGGTCAGGTACATTTATCTATTTATTAAAAATATACAGTACTGTATATACAGTATTTTTATTTTTTTATTTTTTTATTTATAAATAGATAAATGTACAGTACTGTACAGTCACCAGCACTTAGCCTATCCTAACATAGTTAAGGAGTCAGTTGAATTGTGTCCCTCCTCCCTGCAGGCTCCATTCCCATAAAGGGAGCTTGCTTCCTTTATGTGAAAGGGAGACAATTCAACTCATTCCTTCATTTTTAAAAACTGTGTTAGGATAGGCTAAGTGCTTGGTGACTGTCCAGTACTGTACATGTATTCATTTATAAAAAAAAAAAAAGTAAAAAAAAAATTTTTTTTTTTTTTTTTTTTTTTTTTTTAATGAGATGCATGCTCGTAAGTCCGGGACCTCGTAAGTAAGAGCGCTCGTAAGTCGGGGACTATCTGTACTGTACAAGGACAACAGACAAATGATGTCTGTCAAAGGATGGTGCCATCCCGACAATACAAAAATAATCAAACAATACATGATTATATAAAAAGTGATCTTTTATGAAACAGAATGTGTCAGCTGGTGGATCAGATTGTTGTTGTTGTTTTTTTTACGCATTTGTTTGACGCAGCTGGAGAGGACGCTGGCGTGATGTCACCGCTTCTCCACGCTAAATAGTTATTTTACTGTTGCTATTTTTTGGAAATTTTTTAGGACATTTATCTGGACTTATTTTGCTCAGTGGTTTTTTAATAAGGACTTTACGGACAGCTTAGTTAGTACTTCCTAACCGGAATGTTGGGCTGTCTGCCTCCTGTCACTGCAGTTTTTGTGTTTTGCTTACCTGCTGCCTCTGTCAACCTCCTGTGTCATCTGGACTGTTCTGGACTTTCTCCTGTGCTCCTCTTCAAGTGATGCTCAACCGAGTTACATCTCACTGCTTCTTGGTTATTTCTCTCGGAGCCGTGGGTCTGCTGTTAGCGGCTAGCTCTGTGCTAGCTCCCCCCGGTTTGGCTGCCGTGATGTTGACCTATTCCGCTTCGCAGCGGCTTGGACTTAACAACTGCTCCACCTTCTGTTCCCATCATCAAACAACTGGGACTTCTGCATAGACCTCGTTACATCCATAGAGGCTCGCGAAGGAAATCCATTTACTCTCGCTCTGAATTAATTCCGTGCGGGAGACGTGTCACACATCTACTACGTCATCAGGACGCTGCGTCTGTAGTCCCTTGTAGTCCACAGCGCCCAAAGTGGCAAGGAAAACGTGGAGTGGACTTCAGTTTGCTCAAACCGGTTCAAAACGCTCCTACACCAACTGGCATTAAAATAGAACTTTTCAATGTACAATCACTATCGAACAAATCATGTTTAATTCATGACCACATTCTGGAGAAAAACCTGGACCTCATGTGCCTCACAGAAACCTGGCATCAACCAGACGTGTTCAGTTCTCTGAATGAAGCTTGTCCCTCTGGATACAATTATCTGCAGAGAGCCCGCTGCACTGGCCGCGGTGGTGGTCTGGCTGTAATCTACCGCAGTAATTTAAAATTGTCACATCTGTCTTCTCATAATTTTTCCTCTTTCGAATGTTTGGCCTTCAACTTCAAAGCCCCACTCCTGATGAACGTTATATTGATTTATAGACCTCCCAAACCGCATGTTTCATTTAACTCAGAAATGCATGACCTCCTCACCTTTTTCTGCACCTCCCCTGTAAAAACTATTTTTCTTGGCGATCTAAATATCCACATGGACAATTCCTCTTCCCCTCTGGCTACAGATTTTAAGTCTCTTTTGGAATCTCTCAACCTCACCCAACATGTGGACGCCCCTACGCACAACAGGGGGCATACTCTGGATTTGGTGATTACAGACACTGTACTCAATAACTTGTCTGTATATGACCTGGGTGTCTCAGACCACAGGGTCATCTCCCTGGAAGTGCCTTCAACTTCGCCTTCTTCTAACCCAAAACGACCTATCCAGTTCCGTGACTATAAAAACATCTCCCCTGATGTTTTGTCTGCTGATCTTCACGCCCTGACTGCCGTCAATCACTCATCTGCAGATGACTCTGTGAATTATTACAACCAATCTCTCCAGGAGCTTCTGGACCTACATGCTCCCTTGAAGACAAGACTGGTGTCTTTCTCCCGTTCAGCCCCCTGGTACACTGGTGAGCTGCGCAGGATGAAGGCAACTGGCCGTGCTATTGAGAGACGTGTAAAATCATCTGGTCTCTCGGTACATAAGCAAGCGTACAAAGAACATCAGAAAGCGTACGCCTATTCTCTTAAAGAAGCACGCTCCAAATATTATTCCAACATCATCAACACCTGCCCTGGAAACTCTAAACAGCTCTTCACCACAATAACTCATCTGCTTAATCCCATTAAACAAACTCATGAGGACTCTGTTCAAAAATGCGACCTGTTCCTCTCATCTTTTAAAAACAAAGTTGACACTATCAGATCCCAGCTCCACAACCTCCCTGATCTTAGTGTACCATCTACCCGTCTGCTTTCTGGGACCCTGAGCAGCTTTGACGAAGTTGTTCAGAGTGAGGTGGAGACCATCCTCAAGAAAATGAAGCCTTCATCCTGCGCCCTGGATCCCTTCCCCTCATCTCTCATAAAATCCAATCACTCTGCAATTAGCCCATTAATCACACAAATAATAAATAAGTCTCTACAATCTGGTAATGTTCCACTGCCTCTAAAAACTGCCATCATTAGGCCTCTTCTGAAAAAATCTAATTTGGATCCCGACATTTTTTCAAATTACCGGCCAATTTCCCACCTCCCATTTCTGTCCAAAGTGCTGGAGAAAGCAGTTGCTGCTCAGCTGCAGGACCACCTACAGCAACACTCTCTGTATGAGAAGTTCCAGTCTGGATTCAGAGCAGCTCACAGTACTGAGACTGCACTGCTGAGAGTAACAAATGATGTCCTCATGGCTGCTGACACTGGTTCTCCCTCCATCCTTGTCCTCCTTGACCTCACTGCAGCCTTCGACACTGTGGACCATAGTATCCTCCTCCACCGTCTTCATGTGGAGGTCGGTCTCTGTGACACTGTCCTGGACTGGTTCAGATCTTTCCTCTCCAATAGGCTGGAATGTGTCAGTCTTGGCAATGCCACTTCCCAGACAGTCGGTGTCTCCTGTGGTGTACCTCAGGGGTCAGTTCTGGGGCCCCTGCTGTTTTCCCTTTACATGCTGCCTTTGGGTCAAATTATTAATCAGTTCAACATTTCCTTTCACTGCTATGCCGACGACACACAACTTTACATCAGGACTGGAGCATCATCATCATCCCTATCTCCATCTTCACTCACTGCACTCACTGCCTGCCTGGAGGAAATAAAGGCATGGATGAATCAAAACTTTCTTCAACTGAACTGCTCCAAGACCGAGGCCATTTTGATCGCCACCCCTCACCAGGTACAAACATCAACTTTAACAACAATCTCCTTCTCTGGTCAAGACATCCCCCTCTCCACCTCTGTTACAAATCTTGGAATAAAAATGGACTCTCATCTCACATTTGAAAATCACATTAAGCATCTGTTTAAAACCTGCTTCTTCCATCTCCGAAACATCTCCAGACTTCGCCCATCTCTGACTTTTCCTGATGCTGAGAAACTCGTCCATGCCTTTGTCTCCTCCAGGCTCGACTACTGCAACTCCCTGTTTATTGGTATCCCTGGCAAAAACATTCAGAAGCTTCAATATATTCAAAACAGTGCAGCTAGGATTCTGTTGAGAGTTCGCAAATTTGATCATATTACACCCATTCTCCATAACCTCCATTGGCTTCCTGTCACCTACAGAATTCAATATAAAACTGCTCTCATTACCCATCAATGCTTGCACGGAACTTCACCTGACTATCTAAAGGACATTCTTGCACCATATTCATCCACCCGGTCTCTACGATCACAGAACAGTAATTTACTTCATATTCCTCGGACCAAATTGAGGACCATGGGAGACCGAGCATTCTGTGTGGCTGCCCCCCGCCTGTGGAACTCCCTCCCTGACGACCTGAGAGCTCCACAGTCACTGGTTGACTTTAAAAGCGGCATTAAGACTTTTCTTTTTAAGCAAGCCTATTCTGCTTTCACATGATTTTATCTTTGATCTTAGCTGTTATCTTTATTGATTTTACTTGATTTTATCACTTGTTTTATTTTATTTATTTTTTAAGCAAGCCTAAATCTACATGATTTTATCTTTGATCTTAGTCGATATTATTATAGATTTTATTTGATTTTATCACTTGTTTTATTTTTTACCTTTACCTTGTTACACATTGTAGCACTTTGAGATTTTTATTAATGAAAAGTGCATTATAAATTGAATTCATTATTATTATTATTATAACGCAGTACCGTACAACCAAACACTTGGAAGTGTCAATCAACTATCATGGATTTATTTCAACAGGTTCTGCAGATTTCCAGAATTGGAGGAAAGCACACCAAGAACTTTGTCTACAAATTTCTTGATAGGTATGTATCAACACACGCTCACCCACCCACTAACCATCTGAACTAAATATTTTACTTGCAAGTTCAGTATTTAGTTTTGTAAACTAAATATTTAGCTATCAAATTAAATATTTAATTTAGAACGACGTGTATTAATAACATGGTTAAAATATGACTGGAAAAAAATGTTTTCTCTAAACTAAAATATTGCTGTTGATTTTTGTAACTTTGCTAATGGCACCTCATAGATATGAAAATGTTTGGCAACTCGAGTGCGTTTTGCAGCAATTTTTTAACTGATGTGCTCAAATTTGGCAGCACGACGTCTCAGTGGTTAGCACTGTTGTCTCACATCAAGAAGGTCCTGGGTTCAATCCCCGGTTGGACCTGGAGTGTTTCTGTGTGGAGTTTGCATGTTCTTCTCGTGCTTGCGTGGGTTTTATCCGAGTACTCCGGTTTCCTCCCACAGATCCAAAACATGCATGTTCTGCCTTCAGGTCCAGGCCTCCCTTGAAAAAGAGATCTGTGATCTCTATGGGATTTGCCTGCTTAAATAAAGGTTAATAAATAATAATGTGTGTTAGTGTGTTAACTAGTGTTATAAGTGATTGGCAAAAACAAAAACTCAAAGCCACCTATCAGTATCAACATTTGCTGGGATGGATGTTTTTATTTATTTATTTATTAATCGGGGAGATCCCAGCAAGACACTGTGCATTTTCCAGATTGCCTTTGCATATTGCTAATTACTTTTTGTTTTTGTTTGTTTTTTTGCAAATGCAGATGGAATCATGAATGGAGATTCTGCAGCAACAGAGGATTTTATAAGGACTCATGCTGCAGAGCATTTAAAACATGCAAAGGAGGACATGGGCTCACACTGGACAATTAACACAACTGGTAGAGCTGCTGCCTCTCAGCGAGCAGGTCCCCGGTTCAAATCCCGGTCCGGGGGCCTTTCTGGGTAGAGTTTGCATGTTCTCTCCGTGCATGCATGGGTTTTCTCCGGGTGCTCCAGTTTCCTCCAACAGTCCAAAAACATGCATGTTAGACTGATGGTGACTCTATGACCTTGGGTGTGAGTGAGACAGGTCTCTCTTGTAAATGAGTCCCTGTGGCTCAACGAGGCTAGCCTGTATAAATAAAGGTTGAATGAAAAAATGTGCCACAAAGAAGTGGAGGTGGGGCTTTCACACTGGACATTTAATGCACCACGAAGAAGTGGACACTGGACATTTAATGCACCACAAAGAAGTGGAGGTGGGGCTTTCACACTGGACATTTAATGCACCACGAAGAAGTGGACACTGGACATTTAATGCACCACAAAGAAGTGGACACTGGACATTTAATGCACCACAAAGAAGTGGACACTGGACATTTAATGCACCACAAAGAAGTGGACACTGGACATTTAATGCACCACAAAGAAGTGGACACTGGACATTTAATGCACCACAAAGAAGTGGACACTGGACATTTAATGCACCACAAAGAGGTGGAGGATACGGGCTCACACAGAACTGAGGAACACATTTTTGGGGGGGAGATGCAAATAGGTGCTGGGCATAAAATTAGAATATCATGAAAAAGTTATTTATTTCAGTAATTCCATTCAAAAAGTAAAACTTCTATATTATATTCATTCACACAGACTGATATATTTAAAAATAATCTTAATGCTGATGATTATAACTGACAACTAATGAAAACTCCAAATTCATTATCAGTAAATTACATTACTTGAGATCAATTAAAAAATGATTTTTCTAGATGTTGGCCAACTGAAAAGTATTAACATGGTAGCATGGTCCTTAGCCCCAACTATTGAAAGATGTACATATTGTACATTTCATGTTCATACATCTCAGTTGGCCAACATTTATAAAAATACTTTATTTTTATTGAGCTCAAGTAATAGTCTAATTTTCTGAGATACTGAATTTAGGGTTGTCAGTTTTAATCATCAACATTAAAAGAAATAAACATTTGAAATATATCAGTCTGTGTGTAATGAAAGTTTCACTTTTTGAATGGAATTCCTGAAATAAATCAACTTATTTAAAATATTATGACCAGCACACTTTGTACAGATTATTTTTGTGGTGAGGGGACTGTAATTTTATACAGCTTTTTATTTCTCTTGTTACTGCCTGCTATATCAAAAAGAAAAATGAAGGCATGTTAAAAAAAAAATTATGTTAAGTACAGACCAAAAATGAAGGCATGTTAAAAAATTATTATTGTTTATGTTAAGTACGGCCGAAGAATGAAGGCATGTTAAAAAAAAAAAATTATGCGAAGTACAGACCCAAGTGAGCTGTGTACTTTTATAGATTTGGTTGTGTATTTTGTGTTGCCACCAGTTGATAAGTTCCGTAATGTAAAGCTTTTTTTTTAAGTTACCAAAGGTGGAATTCTCAATTTTATGTGTTATGCTGTTCCTTTAAATTGTGTTAAATAAACAGGATAAAGGTAAAATTTATGGAGTGATTTGTAAAACTTAATCCAACTGTTTGTAGGATTTTAAAGCTGCGGATGGTCAAAGTATTTCCCTAGATTTGTTTGCCTCAACGCAATTTTAAAGTAGATTCATTATACTTTTTATATGCATAGCATGAACAAGCAGCATGTAAAGTGACTAAAATAATTTAAATATAATAGCCTAATTAGAATAAGCTAAATACAGTAAGTTAATAACGTCAGATAGACGTCGAATGTAGACGCCTTTTAGACGTCAGGAATATAGACGTCTGATGTAGACGCCTTTTAGACGTCAGGAATATAGACGTCTGTTGGACGTCGGAAAAAGACTTATTTTAGACGTTGGGAAAAAGACGTCATCTGGCGTAACGTTTTGGACCTTCCAGGGACCTGATTTCGACGTGCAGAAATGACTTGAAAAAGACGTCGTATAGACGCCTCCTTGCTCAGTGGGCAGGTAGGACCTGAATTCATTCATTTCAGTCATCGAGTGAACGGAGGATTACGCTTTTACTTGACTTTTGGCAAAAAACAAAAGTCCTGATCAGCGATGAAGAAGGGGAATTTAATTCATTTGTGTAACATACAAAACAGTCCGGCGCCGGGGAAGTTTATGGTCAGACACCGCGCAAGCTTGCGCGGTCGTAAAAAAGAGCTTTGCGCGGTTCGTGCCCTGAGGGGCTACGCAGGGCTACGCTTTTGCCTCAGCGTACGTACGTCGTACAGACGCGTACAGGCAGTACGCGCAGGTCTACCTGTTAACTCTAAACAGCTCTTCTCCACAATAACTCGTCTGCTTAATCCCATTAAACAAACTCTTGAGGACTCTGCTCAAAAATGCGAGCTGTTTCTTTCATCTTTTAAAACCAAAATTGACACTATCAGATCTCAGCTCCACAACCTCCCTGTTCTCAGTGTGCCATCTACCCGTCTGCATTCTGGGACCCTTAACAGCTTTGACGAAGTTGTTCAGAGTGAGGTGGAGGCCATCATCAAGAAAATGAAGCCTTCATCCTGCGCCCTGGATCCTTTCCCCTCGTCTCTCATAAAATCCAATCATTCTGCAATAGGCCCACTTATCACACAAATAATAAATCAGTCTCTTCAATCTGGTCATGTTCCACTGCCTCTAAAAACTGCCATCATTAGGCCTCTTCTGAAAAAATCTAATTTGGATCCCGACATTTTTTCTAATTACCGCCCAATTTCACACCTCCCTTTTCTGTCTAAAGTGCTGGAAAAAGCAGTTGCTGCTCAGCTGCAGGATCACTTACAACAACACTCCCTGTATGAGAAGTTCCAGTCTGGATTCAGGGCAGCTCACAGTACTGAGACTGCACTGCTGAGAGTTACTAATGATGTCCTCTTGGCTGCTGACACTGGCTCTCCCTCCATCCTTGTCCTCCTTGACCTCACTGCAGCCTTCGACACTGTGGACCATAGTATCCTCCTCCACCGTCTTCATGTGGAGGTCGGTCTCTGTGACACCGTCCTGGACTGGTTTAAATCTTTCCTCTCCAATAGGCTGGAATGTGTTAGTCTTGGCAACGCCACGTCCCAGACAGTCTCTGTCTCCTGTGGTGTCCCTCAGGGGTCGGTTCTGGGGCCCCTGTTGTTTTCCCTTTACATGCTGCCTTTAGGTCAAATTATTAATCAGTTCAACATTTCTTTTCACTGTTATGCCGACGATACACAGCTTTACATCAGGACTGGAGCATCCTCATCTTCCACCTTGTCATCTCCATCTTCACTCACTGCCCTCTCTGCCTGCCTGGAGGCAATTAGGGCATGGATGAATCAGAACTTTCTTCAATTAAACTGCTCCAAGACCGAGGCCATACTGATTGGCACCCCTCACCAGGTACAGACATCTACTATAACAACACTTTCCTTTTCTGGACAAGACATCCCCCTCTCCACCTCTGTTACAAATCTTGGAATAAAAATGGACTCCAATCTTACATTTGAAAATCACATTAAGCTTCTGTTTAAAACTTGCTTCTTCCATCTTCGAAACATCTCTAGACTTCGCCCATCCCTAACTTTTTCCGATGCTGAGAAGCTCGTCCATGCTTTTGTCTCCTCCAGGCTCGACTACTGCAACTCCCTGTTTATTGGAATCCCTGGCAAAAACCTTCAGAAACTTCAATATATTCAAAACAGTGCTGCAAGGATCTTGTTGCGAGTTCGTAAATTTGAACATATTACGCCCATTCTTCATAACCTTCATTGGCTTCCTGTCGCCTACAGAATTCAGTACAAAACTGCTCTCATTACACATCAATGCTTACATGGAGCTTCACCAGATTATCTGAAGGATATTCTTATTCCACACTCATCCACCCGGTCGCTGCGGTCACAGAACAGTAATCTCCTTCACATTCCGAGAACCAAATTAAGGACCATGGGAGACCGGGCTTTCAGTGTGGCTGCCCCCCGCCTGTGGAACTCTCTTCCTGACTGTCTGAGGGTCCCACAGTCTGTGGTTGACTTTAAGAGCGGCTTGAAGACCTTTCTTTTCAACCGAGCATACTCTACCTCCTCATGATTCTACTTTTGTTCTTAGTTGATACTGTTATTGATTTTACTTGTTTTATTACTTGTTTTATTGACATTTAATTTCTGTTGCACCGTGTAGCACTTTGAGATTTTCATTAATGAAAAGTGCGTTATAAATTGAATTCATTATTATTATTATTATTATTACCGGGGGCTTTAGGTGCTCAGAAAAAGAGGTGGTAAATAAGGCATTTTTAAAAATCTGGCAACCCTGGGCTCAGCTGCATTCATCGTGCATGCAGCGACTGCATGATCACAGTTACGTCCAAACTGGTGAATAACATCTCTTTGGACCATGGGTTTTATTAGTTTTGCTCCTGCATGCTGAAAAAAGGTGAGTACAGTACAGAAAAACACTCAGCTCTCTGACATTACTTAAAACTTGTTAGTGCAGAAAAACTTTGGACTGCAGCCGTCTGTATGGGACACTTCACACACGGAGAATTTCACACCTTTGAGGTGGGGGAGCGGGGATGGGGTTTCCCCGAAAATCTCTCAGACCTGGTTTGAGAGAATGAGGGTTGTGAATGGCTGCCCTGTGTGTCAATCAAGTGATGGGATGTTTGATAGGCTGACAAATATATTTTTTTAATGTCACGCGATCGACCAGTAGATCGCGATCCACGTACCGGTAATGAGCACCCCTGCATTGGACTAAACCATTTGCCAACAGGGAAGTGGGGGAGGCAAAATTTTCCTTTTTTTCTTAGATTAATGGCAGATTTCTCTCTCTCTTTATTTGCCTTTTTATATCTATATTGTTTAAATACACAATTTCCTTTATTGAATTATTGGGGGGGACAAATCTACACTTCCCCAAGATTGGGGGGGTCCGGACCCCCCCAGGATTTACACCTA
>JBBPBX010010295.1:39147-58183 GCA_038048925.1 Garcialebias charrua
GAACTATCGATCGATTGTTAGTGCCTTGACGATCCATGGTTAGGGCACTAACCATGGATCGTTAAGGCACTAACAATCCATTGTTCGAGCATGAACAATCCATTGTTCGGGCATTAACAATCGATTGTTAGGGCACTAACGATCTGTCGTTAGGGCACTAACAATCCATTGTTAGGGCACTAATAATCAATTGTTAGGGAACTATCGATCAGTTGTTAGGGAACTATCGATCGATTGTTAGGGAACTATCGATTGATCGTTAGGGCACTAACCATGGATCGTTAGGGCACTAACCATGGATCGTTAGGGCACTAACAATCCATTGTTCGGGCACTAACAATCGATCGTTACGGCACAAACTGATTGTCCTCCTTTTACATGTGAACAGCTAGTTCTGAATGCGAGCAAAAAACTGGTTGATCCACTATGAGAGGGTGTTATTTATAAGACTGAGTTCATTGCAGCTCGTCAGACTGAAGAAGTATTTTGGATTGAAGATGAAACGTTTCTAAAAAGAAGAATGTATCCAGAGGACCTGACAACTTTGTAAGATTCATTTTCCTGGATTATTGAGCATGCATCAGGACAAACAAGCATTCATGCATTTTATACAACTGTCAGTTTTGCACTTAGTGGTTAGTAACAAGGAATTCTGTGGGTTTTTTTACTTGCACATATGGTACCAGCAGCTAGATGTAGCACATCCGGTGCAGCATGAAATATTTTCAGCAGGAAAAAAATATTTTTGCTAAAACACTTATTTTATGCAAAATTGACAACAATGTTTAGGTTGAAATCTATCATGTGATGAAGCACCATAAAATGTTTAAATTTTGAGTTAAAGCATGATGCCAAAACCCACTGGAAGGCCCCACTCGGATCGTACTGGACAGTACTTTTTATTTAAAGCAGGTTAAAACACGTCCGGTCTTTAAAAGTTTATAAGTCTTCATAAACCCATCCTTCTCATATCCATGTTAAATGTTTGAATCATGCGAGTTGTTGCTCTGTAAAGCAGATTTTTTTTTCTCGTCCGTCTCATGGGAGAGCGAGGCGGTAAGTGTTTACAACACCAGCTACATCTGCACTCTATTACTTAGTCAGTTATGGACAAGAGCCTCAGAGATTTAACCGTTTCACCACGGCCAACATCTGTACGTTGTATCACATTCACAACAGAGAGAAACTGCTGATTTACTGCTTTATTCACTAACATATTGGTTACAGGTTTTCTTTCCCTTTAGAGCAGGGGTGTCAAACTCATTTTGATCTGGGGGCCGCATACAGCTTACGGTAATCTGATCTCAAGTGGGCCAGACCAGTAAACTAATTCCAAAATTACATAGAACGAACAGTAAGTCCACTTTTTTATTGTATTAGTGCAAAGAAGAAGTAAATTGTAAAAATCTTTACATTAAATTAATTGTCCTTTTACACTTTTACTCAGTTTAACATTTATTTAAGACTTAAAACACATTAAACAACTGATCACAGTGATTGAACGTTTTCAAACATTTAGTCACCAAACAGTTTTGGAAGAAGTCCATTTTTCTTGAAAAATCTGACACTCTGTGTCCACTTTTCTTTTTTTTGACAAGGACATTCCGCTGATGAGGGTGCCCGACTGTCCGTTCCAACAGAAAAAGTGGGTAAAGCCATAGATATCATATATAAGCACGGGTAAAGCGATTGAACCAGATTGAACTGACTAAAACACAGCGCCTCTGGGTCCTAGAGGAACTGTGTTTGAGTAGGACAACATAGGAACTGACTAAAACACAGCGCCTCTAGCGGACAACATAGGAACTGCAGATTTTTAAGAAAATAACGTTTATTCTTTTTTAAAAAATAATTCAGATTTATCCTCGGGCCGACTAAAACCCCTGGCGGGCTGGATCCGGCCCGCGGCCCGTATGTTTGACACCCCTGCTTTAGAGCAACAAGACTTAATTATCGGACATTGTCACCAGAAAGGCCTCTGATCAGTTCCAGTGTAATTAGGAACTGCTACGACATTAACACAAACAAGATAAAATAAATAAATGAGCTGCTTCTCAAGAAGAATCTATCCAGAGGACTTGACTTAACGTTGTTAGATCTATATTATATACGTCATATTTCCTATTCGTGTGTGTTTGCATGCTTGTGTTACCGTGAAGCTTTTTTTTGCCAGTGGTACCATGAAAACTTGAAGTTGGTGAGTACTGAGACTGCCAGACATCCCAGAGATGCATGAAAACAGAGCTGTTCACACATCCTTTTACCGCTCCATGACCAGCGTCATGGCCAACACATTTTATCCTTTCCCTCAATCTTCTGTATTTTATCCTTTAAATCAAAACATCATGTTTTTCCAACCTTATGCACTTGCAGTGAGCTGAGCCGGAGTTTTCTTCTTCGTACAGGGGTCTTGAAATATCGGACCTGAGTACAGTTCTGCGTCCCCTCAGCGGCCATCTGTTTGGCCTCGGTTCAGTCCCACGCCCTCCCTCTCGTTCATTCACCCATCTTTGGCCTGCTGTTGGTGTACCAACCTCTCATGGGATGAAACTCAGCCTAGTGTCCCCAGAGAAGGCTGAGTCGAGGCCTTAGTTCTAAAGAAGAGAAATGAAAACTTTCCACCATGACCTCTTTGGGAGATGCTGGTTTGATTCTTGAAGGGTTTTATCCTTCATGGTGAGCTTTTATACCGGGCGTTCCATATTTCCTCTATAAAAACAAATGAACAATACTGTGCCCTGTCATGTAACAGCCCTGAGTAAAATTAGATTGCTTGACTTTTAACTACCAATTCTTCTTTTAACCTCACGTCACGACCATAACAAACTGTCAGAAAAGGTTGCGTGTCATTGTTTGAGTTGGTTTTGGAGATTTGTTGTCAGACGGGAGTGCCACAACTACTCTGCATTCCATTGCTTGTGTCATATTTCTAAATACAGTATAATTATCAACCATAGAGAAACAAGCATTGCTTAGCCTGGTAATGTCACTCTCTCACACACGTGTGCACACACACACACACACACACACACATAACAATAGTAGATATTAGCAGGCGCAGTATCTCTTCTGATTAAACAAGATTTCTAACAAAACAACTTCTGATTTTTAATCTCCCTGATAACTCTGGGTTATTCACCTGCTCTTGAAATTGCTGTACACCAAATATTAAAGTTAATTTGTAAGTAACATATTTAAAGCATGTAACTCTGTACAAGCTCTAGATTAAGACATGTTTATCTGAAACTTAAAGTTTGTACTAGAAAGTAAACTTCTTAAGCTAGCTAATAAATTCACATCTTATCACATTCAATGTCAGTGTCAATTGTAGTTATAGAGCACATTTAAAAACAGCAAAGTTGACCAAAGTGCTTCCGAAACAGGAAATCAGCAATAAAATAAATGAAAGATCAAACCTTAAAAACACAAATGTAATAAAATAGGCTAAGAACAAACTAAAACAAGAAAACTCAAACAAGAAAATAACAATCTAAGATGTTCAGAGGGAAACTCAAACCAAACTTGAGTTAAAAACCAGAGCAAAAAAGTGAGGTTTTAGGCAGGATTTAAATGACTACATGGACTCTGTAGAACAAATATCAATGGACAGAGTGTTCCAGAGTCTGGGGGTTGTCACAGCAAAACCCTTCTGCGTTTTAAATTTGCTCTTAGCTGCACTAAAAACATCCAACTGGAGGATCTCTGCGTTCGGTTTGGGTTGTAAAAATGCACAAGATCTATTAATTAACTGTGCCAAGCCATTTAAAGCTTTAAAAGACAGTTAAAAAATTATTAAAATCAATATGAAAAGAAACAGGTAGCCAGTGTAACCTGGTTAAAGGTGCTATGTGTAACTTTCTGTAGAGCACAAAACTTAGAAATATTTTCAACAGGCAAAGCATTCTGATCCCTCCCCCTCAGAGCCATATATGGCTCTGCCCCCCTTGCTCTGCTGAAATTCAAATTCAAGCTCTGTTTTTATTGGTTGATTCAAATTCAAGCTCTGTTTTTATTGGCTGGTTAACGGCGGGTCACTCTGTGTTTTTAGTGTTTTTATAAATGCTGATAGAGAAGCAAGGGGACTATAGTTTTTTTCAGAGATTACTTTGTCTAACACCAGTCTGTCAGTAGATAGTGACAGAGTGAAGAAATATGTTAAAAATATATTGTTAGAAAAGTTACAGACTGCACTACAAAGTTACATAGTGCAGCTTTAAAAGAGGAGTAATGTGGTCCTGCCTTCTAGTTTCTGTTAAAAGATGCGCAGCAGCGTTCTGGACTAACTGCAGGCGATGCAGAGATGGTTGTTCCAAACCAACATATACAGAGTTGCAGTAGTCCAGTCTGGTGTTGATGAAAGCGTGGATGAGAGTTTTGAGGTCTTAAAGAGGAATGTAAGATTTTGCTTTGCCTATTTGACGTAACTGATAAAAACTGGTTTTGTCATCTGCAGATATTTGCATATCAAGTTTAAAAGAACTGTCTAAAAAGATTGTAATTCTTTCTTCAAGTTCATTTTAAGCACTATTCCTGACAACACACAATGAAATCCTGGAAAGCATTTTGACTAGAGTGCAGTAACACTCAGTGATTAACCTGTAATGCGTAAAAGATTAGAGGTAAAATATACAATGCTCAGTTGTGTGTTTTTTGTCCCCTGCGGTGGAGCAAAGAGGAAAAATGGAAATACCCTCCCTCTGTCTGTCTTGTGAGCTGGATAACTTGAAATATACCAGTAAATGAGGTACCGACTTTCATTTTGGTGTGTTGCTGCATTTACCTAGCCTGGCCCTCGCCATTCCTACGCAGCTCCGCTCAATTCTCATTTCCTTTCACTGCTCAGTCTGGGACTTCTCCCATAGACAACGATTTCTCCGGTAGATTTTTGACCGGACCAATCAGAGAACAGAAGGGACGGAGTTTTTGGCCCCTAACCCACGCCCCCACCTGTCCCAGCGCAGCCAGCGAGCAGCCGCATGTTCTCATTCAAAGCGATGCAGGACTGTTTTATATGTGACACAAATGTATTAATTTCCCCTTCTTAATCCCTTATCTGGAGTTTTATTTTGTTTTTTTGCCAAAAGTCAAGTGTTCGCTCCCTCCTCCCTCCTCCTCCTCCTCTCTCTCCGCTGAGTGCAAAGAATAAGGAAATGACTGAGGTTGTCACGAGAGAATTAAAATAGGGTTTTACGTTGCTGCCCGAGTCCCTGCATATTTTCTGGTCTTCTGGACCAGCGCTACATGGTTTTATTTAATTTTTTTCAAACGTTATAAACACAGAATATGCAGGCAGCGAGAGAAAATTCAGCAGGAGGCGGAGCAGATGTCAAGTTCGGCAGAGCTCTGAGGGGGAGGGAGCAGAATGCTTTCCCTGTTCAAAATTTTTCTAAGATCCAATGGTTTTGTTCCTCAGGCAGAGGCCACGCCTCCAGCAAGAATCGTTTAATAATAATAATAATAATTAATTCAATTTATAACGCACTTTTCATTACTGAAAATCTCAAAGTGCTACACATATATTGAATGCTACACACATTCATAAACCGGTGGCGGCAGACTACCATGCAAGGTGCTTTCCAGTCCTACCGGGAGCAACTCAGGGTTAAGTGTCTTGCCCAAGGACACAACGACACATGGTGCGGGTCCCGGGAGTCGAACCGCCAACTTTCCGATCGGGAGACGACTGCCATTACCACTACACCACGGCCGCCCCGTTTCTCAATGGAGAAGTCCCAGACCCTAGTCCGAAGCGAAGTGAAGGACAAGGGTCTGGTTTTAACCAGGCTAGCATTTACCAGTAGTTGTTATTCTTATCCACAGTGTAACTCTTGCCCTCTTCAAAATCTTGCACCAAAACATTAAGGTTTATTTGCATTCTCTGTTCAGTTCCAGTCCAGCAAAACACTCATCTTGAAATCTACAAACATTCACTATTCAGATCCTTCAGCAGCAGGGTCATTAGCATACTGCTTGTATATGATGTAAATTTGATCATTTGTACCATTCTGTGTCCTCCTGGAAGTGACCATTTTGTGATGGTGTATATTTTGTATACTGACAAAGTTCACCAACAGAGTACAGTAGTGAGATATGTGTTGTAATGGAAATAGACCAGAGTTTTTACTCCGTACCACATGGATGGAAAAACTAATGTATCAACACTGATTCGAAAAAGCTTGTATGTTTTTTGGGCTTGTCACCTTTTTATAGACTGTTGAAAAACATTGACAGTTATTAGGTTAGAATATAATAAATTGTAGCTCTTTCAGTCCAACATTAATGTAGATCCAGCACTGAAAAATAATGATAAGCATAAAAATGCAGCATCCTAATGACGTGCAGACACAGAGACACAAATAGAGGCCTTAAATATATTTGGAAACATCATGTCTATGACGTCAATGTTCATGTTATTACATGTTCTGTTTTCTTGTGAGATTAATTGCACTTGTTTTAGATATTACCGGCTATAAATAGAGAAAAACAAAGAAAAAAGATTCTTTGTCTGGGGATAAACCTTTGACAGGTCAATCAGCAATTTTGAAAACAAAAACTGTCTTGGTATAAGATGCTCCCTGTTCCCATATTATGGGTGGAAACTGGTATTCTTCACCTGATGGCAGGATACAGTACCCAGGACTGATATTTTCAGAGTCAGAGTTTTTTACATGTCATTAGCACCACATGTGGTACATTTGGTGGGTTGAATTAGTGTACACAGGGTCCCAGTTACATCTAGCCTGGCCCTCGCCTTCCTGCACAGCTCCGCTCAATTCTCATTTCCCTTCACTGCACAGTCTGGGACTGCACCCACCCACAAGGATTTCTCCGGTAGATTTTTGTTCGGACCAATCAGAGAGCAGAAGGCGGAGTTTTGAACGACGTCGACTGACGTCGTCATTCAAAATGGCTGCCGCCACGAAGGAATTTTCAATAAAACAAGGTAAAAAACTATTATTTCTCTGCTGAGAAAAAATATATTTCATAGCTGACGTTATATCAGAAGTGTTCCTGAGCAATCAGAGAGCAGAAGGCGGAGTTTTGAACGATGTCGACTGACGTCGTCATTCAAAATGGCTGCCGCCACGAACGAATTTTCATCAAAACAAGGTAAAAAACTATTATTTCTCTGCTGAGAAAAAATATATTTCATAGCTGACGTTATATCAGAAGTGTTCCTGAGCAATCAGAGAGCAGAAGGCGGAGTTTTGAACGATGTCGACTGACGTCGTCATTCAAAATGGCTGCCGCCACGAACGAATTTTCATCAAAACAAGGTAAAAAACTATTATTTCTCTGCTGAGAAAAAATATATTTCACCGCTGACGTTATATCAGAAGTGTTCCTGAGCTTAACAGTTCCTAAATCAATTCACGAAATGGTCAAATCTGCTGGATATTAAATAGTTTCGGTTTGATATTTTCCAAACAGCCTCGGGTGCGCTACGAAAATAAATGATAAAAAATCGAATTTTATCTCAAATGTTTCATCTAGGCCAACAGTCAGTAAATTAAAGACATATAATTACACACTGGTGGCAGAAAAAATATCCACCGAGTGGTTTCTGAGCAATTTATCTGAATAGCCTGGACCTCACCAGACTAAACTAACAAAACTCTGCCTCCTGTTCTCTGATTGGTCCATTCAAAAATCTCCAGGAGAAATCGTTGTCTATGGCAGAGATGCCAGACCCTAGTCCAAAGCGAAGTGAAGGACAAGGGTCTGGTTTAAACCAGGCTAAGTTACATCCAACAAAATTATAAAATGTAAAAGAAAAACAATAACAAGATCTAAGATATGAACAAAGAAAAATGTTAACTAAGAATACAATAAACACTAATAGTACAAAAACAATACGCTGAACAGCAGCACGAACATGAGTCTGTGAACACGGCAGCATGAAACAAATCGGCAGCAACATGTTGTAATTTTTCACAGTAGTTGTCCTGGTTAGATATTCATGAGTCTAACAGCCTCAGGGTAGAAGCTGTTTCTCAGTCGTTCTACACTTAATGCTCTAACCTCCTGAGGGGAGTAGGGCAAAAAGTGTGTGTTCTGGGTGAGTGGGGTCCTTCCTGATGCAGTTACCAGCTCATGTACCATTTTGTGCTGTAATTGGTGTTCCTCACCTGATGGCAGGATACAGTAGGACTTGTGTACCCAGGACTGATATGTTGTGCTGTAACTGGTGTTCTTCACCTGAAGGCAGGTTACAGTTGGACTGGTGTACCTGAGACTAATTTTATTTGCTGTAACTGGTGTTGCTCAACTGGTGGTAGGATTCAGTGGAACATGTGTACCCAACCAATACTGATGTTATGTGCTCTACCTGATGGGAGGATTCAGTGGAACTTGTTTTCCCCAGGACTGAAATTATGTGTTGTTGTACCTGATGGGAAGATTCAGTGGGACTTCTGTACCCAGGACTGATATTATGTGCTCTAACTGGTGTTCTTCACCAAAATGAGAGGATTCAGTTGGATGTGTATATCCAGGACTGAATAATATTAAAAAGCAGACTAACATGTTGTAACAATCACAAAGACTGTGTGGTGCTGGATGGATCACAGACTCGTTGCAAAGCTGATCTTCAACAACCAAGTTAGGCGTCAGCCTCAAGGGAAGAAGATGCTAAAATGCAATGCTGTCTCCAACCTGAAAGTGTACAAGATTGTCTCCCTACTTTGTTGCCAACCTCATCAAGAAGTTAGTTGATCTATATTCTGCTCAGTTAGATGTTGAAGATGTCGACTGGGCAGGGTTTTGGAATGTCGTCCACTAAAACTTGTTGGATGTACTTGTTGTGACATCCACGAGGAAGTCAAAAGTCAAAGTCAACTTTATTGTCAAAACTGCAATATGTACAGGACATACACAGGATTGAAATTGCATTTCTCTCTGTCCCTCGGTGCAACAGTAAACACTAAAACACTAAACATTTAATAAACATAAGCATAAAATGAAATAACAAAAGTGTAATACTGTCCTGAGTTTTTTGCATAGTAGTATAAAAGTGTAAAAAGTATATCTATAAAATAAAATGAAAGTTCTGGCATTGACATTTGTAATAGAGTGACAAAGCAGCATATGAAGTTTATGTACACAGTATATGTATGAGGTAGTTGATATTGGTATAGAGGTAAAGTGGCATATGCAATAAGGCTAGTAAAAAATATATATATATATATCAGCAGTAGTGTAGATATAAAAAGTAGTGTAAATGTAAACAGTAGTAATAAATGTAAACAGTAGTATTGAATGAAAACAGTAGTAATAAATGTAAACAGTGAATGTAAACAGTAGTATGACTATAGGCAGTAATGTAATGCAAACATTAGTGCGAATATAAGAAGTAGTGCAAACTGAATGAGCACATGACCGTGAGTTGAGTGAATAACCCGTTTTGATGACACAGAGTCCAGTGTTAAAATCTTTGTGTTGTGTGGTGGTGTGTGAAAGTTTTTTGTGATTAAGGCAGTACAAGTGGGAGGGAGGGCAGAGCAGGCAGAGAGTTTAGCATCCTGACTGCCTGATGAACAGAGCTGTCATTTAGTCTGCTGGTTCGAGCCTGGAGACTCCTCAGTCTCCTCCCTGAAGGCAACAGGCTGAAGCAGCTGAACCAGGACTGGTTCAATGAGAACGATGACCAAGTACAAGAAATCCTCTTAGACAACAATAGACTTCACCTTGCTCATAAACAGGACCCTACCTCAACCACAAAAGGAGTGTCGGTGTTCACAATCATCTGCCAGGTGATGCAGATCAAACTGTGCAACATGCAAGATACCTACAGTAGCTCAAGGACAAATCAGAAAAGATCCAGAAATACATCAAATCTCCTGTCCTGACTCCAGAGCATTGATGGTTCTTCTTTTATCCCAGAGTGCGCAAAGATCTTCGACCAGTGGGCAGAGTACTTCAACTCCATTCTGAATTGCAACGATGAATCCATAGCCTTTCCGGCCCAAGTATAAATTAATAATGCTCTTGACGTCACATTCTCCATCCAAGAAATAATAAACTTTAATAATAATAAAAATAAACTTTATTTGTATAGCACCTTCCTACAATGCCTTGCATTGACCAAGGTGCTTAACAGGACAGAAAATATAAAAACCGGTACAATAAATCAGTGAAAATAAAAATAAAAGCAGCAATAAAAGGAGGCAATGGAAATAAAAATGCTACATACTAAAATACCAAAAGTAATAAAAGTTACACACTGAAAGCTTTTTTGAACAAGTGGGTCTTCAGTCTGGTTTTGAACAGAGTCAGATCAGAGGTGGCACGCAGCTCAAGGGGGAGACTGTTCCAGGCTTTTGGGCCGGCAACAGAAAATGACCGGTCTCCCCATTGTTTGTACCTTGAGCGAGGCACCTCCAGCAGGTGTTGACTGGCAGATCGTAAAGCTCTGCTGGGCTGATGGACTTTCAAAAGTTCTGAGATGTAGAGAGGTGCGAGTCCATTCAGAGCTTTGAAAACAAACAGCAGCAGCTTGAACTGTATCCTGAACTGAACCGGGAGCCAGTGTAGAGAGGACAGGACAGGAGTGATGTGTTCATATTTTCGTGTGTTGGTCAAAAAGCGGGCAGCAGAGTTCTGTACAAGCTGTAAACGGGAGATGGAAGATTGATTAATACCAACATACAAAGCATTACAATAGTCAAGTCTGGAGGTCACAAAGGCATGGATGGCCTTCTCCAGATCACTACGGCTGAGGAGTGCCTTCACCTTAGAGAGCAGACGGAGCTGTAAGAAGCTGGTTTTGACAACAGAACTGATCTGTTTATCAAGCTTAAAGTTAGAATCAAGTTGCACTCCAAGATTTATGACCACCTGGTGGAAGTTGGGGAGGGGAAAACCGAAACTGGAACTGGGAAAGATGTTGCTGGTGTCACCGGGTGCACCAAATAAAATGCATTCGGTTTTATCAGTGTTTAGGTGGAGAAAGTTTTGAGAGAGCCAGTGCTTAATGTCATTTAAGCAGTTGACAAGAGTGTTTGAACTGGGTGAGGGATTGAGAGTGACTGGCAGATAGATTTGTAGATCGTTTGCATACATATGAAAAGACAGATTATGGCGTGCAATGATTGATCCTAATGGCAGCATGTAAAGAGAAGAGAACTGGCCCCATAATGGATCCCTGTGGTACGCCAGAGGTCAGAGGGATTGATGAAAAGGAGGAAATGGATAAAACCACCAAACATCTCTCTTGTGGTAAAATTCCAGGCCCTGATGCCATCCCTACTGAAATACACAAGGTCAGCAGCCAACAGTGACAACAAAAATATCCTGATTCATGCTCAACAATCCAGGTAGAAAAATCTAATAAAGTTAAATCAGGTCCTCTGGACAGTTTCTTTTTGTTGAAACATTTTGTCTTTTATCCAAAAGACTTCATCCGTCCTAGGAGCCGCAACAAGCTCAGTTCTTATAAATAGCACCTTCTCAGTTGGTCAACCAGTTTGATGGTGCCCAGGTGGTTTCTGTAGTCTGCCCTCTCCCCTCAGTGGCAAAGAAACTTCATGAATTGCTCGTATTTTACCAGAACGTTAATGTGGTTTCCATGCTGGTGGTGGCACAGTTTACATGATTTTTGCTCCAAAGAACAACATCAGGACCTGTACCCAACTTTATCAACCTAACAAAGGCATTTGATACTGACAGCTGTAAAATTTTGTATATTGTGACTGCTTTATCACCATCATCCGTCAGTTCCATAATGACATGCTGTCTCTTGTCATCAATGATATAGAAGGATCTTCCAACTTCTCAGTAAGCAAAGGCATAAAACAAGGCTGTCTTCTAGCCCCAATGCTATTCAGCATGATGTTTTCTGTTATGCTAATGGATACTTTCCAAAAGGAAGACCCTAGACTCTGTTCAATACTACACAGACAGGACGCTTTTCAGAAGACTGTCTGCAATTTTCAAAGTCAAGACAACTGTCATCCTAGACATGCTCATTGAGGACGACTTTGCTTTTGTTGCAACTTCAGAGCCAGACATGCAGCACAACATAGACCAGTTTTCCTGGGCACTTGACAACTTTGGGCTTACCATCAGCTTAAAGAAGACTGAAGTAATGCACTGACGAGCGGCAGGAATGCAGTGTGTTGAACCCACCATCATAGTGCATGAGTCAAAGCTGAATGTGGTGGACAAATTCACATAGCTGAGCAACACACTGTCAAAGACAGAAAATATAGATAATGAGGTAAATAATAGAGTAGCAAAAAACAGCTTTGTTTTTGGTAGCCTTTGTTCCAAAGTCTAGGAGCATAGAGACATTCATCTTGAAACCAAGATCCAAGTCTACAAGGCAGTCGCATCATTCTTCTGCATGGTTGTGAGATGTGGACTGTCTGTGGAAGACACGTAAAACAACTGAACTACTTTCACATAACCTGCATTCGTTTTCTGATCAATATCAGATGGCAAGATAAAGTATCAGACACTGAAGTTCTAATGTGTTCAAACCTTCCATCAATCTATGCAATCTTACATCAATATCAGATTTGCTGGGCAGCTCATGTTAGCTACATACCAGATACAAGACTCTCCAACAGGGGTGCAGTAAAAAATTGATTCATTCAAGGATCTAGATTCCTAGTCCTGGCTATTCTGAATTAATTCTAAAGACCCATAAATCGATTTTAAAATGTGCTTGGATTTTGTTTTTTCTACCCCTATTCTCAAGCGTACTACATATTGCATTATGTATCCACCGTAGAATATGATCTTGTAGGCCACCATACAGCAAGCTAGTTAGCCAGCTCCCTTTATCTGAATGGAGTCCGCTAACATGGAGGTGGAGGACAGTGTGATTCAACCCCTTCCTTCGTTGTTAAAAGTTGGTATAAAGTGATTTCAGATTCTACAATGTTTCATGGAAGACAGAGCTTGACAAGAGCACGGTTGTTTGCAAGAAGTGTAAAATAAAATTGCGGTATTTTGGAAATACAAGAAATGTGCAGAAGGAAGATGAAAAGCGGTCAAAGGCAACATACCAGCGAACTCTGGAACAATGCAACAAACTTCCAGCTAATTCCCCAAGGGCTGTGAAGATTTCCCACTCCATCGCTTGCTATATCACAAAGGATTTACTCCCACTCTCATTGTGACTTTATCTCGCTGAACTCCATTCAGTTTCTGCATCTTTTTCTTCCTGTAGATTTTTGGCACTTGACAAATAACTTTGAGCATCCCATCAGAAAGGAGGGGGGAGGTTATTTATCTGTTTGGCAAGATTATTTATCCTAACTCTGGCTTTACTTGACTTATCAACACAAGTAAAAAGTTGTTGTGTAGTTTAAAATCTGTATTTTTGACGCAAATTAAAATGGAGTCTCTGAGAGACTGTTTTTCCTGCTAGAGTGGCTGAAATCAGTCATGTGACTATCACACGCCGACTCATCGATTGACTCCAAAGGGGGAGGGGAAATTGTCAGTCAGAATTGGCTGCAAAATCTCTGCTTGTTATTGAGAAGGCAACCATAACCGAAGCCTCCGGCCAGGTGTTCAAAAAGATTAGAGGTAGGAGGTCCTTTTGTGTCCAGATCAACGTAATAAATCATCTCCAGACACTCAAACCCAGACCACCTCCTGACTTACTGGTAGTTATGCACATGCCTTTGCGCTCTCACATCCTGGCAGATCTTTTCTGTACAGTTTTGTTAGAAAACAAGACATTTAAAACTGCTGCAAACATTTCACATATCAAGGTCAATGTTCTTTGTCATTCGCACCACATGTGGTACATGTGATGGAATGAAATTGTGTACACAGGGTCCCAGTTACATCCAACATAAGTATAAACTGTAAAGAAAACCAGTAATAAAATCTTAACTGGGGCATTGCATCTTACGCCAAAAATACACTACACGCGTTACGGCTCCGCCCCGCTCCGGTCCGACCTCCGCAGCAAATACGCACCCATTATAATCAATGAGAGAATTTACACTGGCTCCACACGGCGGCGGCGAGCAGCGGAGAGCGGACGGCAGTCCGTCAAAATTAGAAATTTTTCTATTTCTGCCGGACGCCGGAGCTGTGCCGTAGTCAACTTTTGAAGATTACGTCGCACCAACAGGAAAAGGAACGAGCACAACTTCCGTATTTACAAAATAAAATCACCACGGGCGGACTAATCCTAGCTCTATACGGATTTATTTGTACAAAAATGCTGTCAAACTATCATTTATGACTACGCCTACAAACGCAATACAATAAATAAATAAATAAAGTATTTTATTCTGAAATGTAATACATCACTTCCTGTTGCTCAAACCATGTCCTGTCGCTCATTTACGAGAGAAGATCAAGGCAGCAGTCTCTACAGTTGTTCTCCTTCTTCCACCGAATGAATTGTTTTGTTCTGACTTACTTATTTATCACTTGATTTATCGCGCGATCTCGCAATTCCCGCGCATGCGTCTCGGAGCAGCGCATCCAGACGGACCTGAGCTGAGCGGAGGTAATGGAAATTGGACTCGCACAGCTGCAACCTGCGGAGCGGAGCTGGACCGCATGTAGTGTATTTTTGGGGTTAGAAGCTGCAGCCCTTGTACACTTATGTCCTTCTTTAGGAAGGCTGTACGGAAAGTAATTTTGTTGTACTTCACTGTGCAAGGATAATAAACACATTCTGATTCTAAGATATGAACTAAGAAATACGCTAAACTAAGAATACACTAAGCACTAGTAGCATAAAAACAATACCCTGAACAACAGCAGCACGGACATGAGTCTGTGAGAGCAGATGAGTACAATGAACACAGCAGTAAATGAATCGGCAGCATGAGATCAGCATCATGGATAGTCAGCAGCACATATCAACAATCAAGTGGCATTACAGAGATTATTTTTTTAATCTTTGTTTTTTATAATCCTGATCATGAGTCTTTTATAATCCTGATCATGAGTCAAACAGCTTTGAGATGGAAGCGGTTCCTCCCAAATGTTACGAACCAGTAAGGCAGGAGATGATAATCAACAACAAAAACAAATGCACTTCATAAAATATTTATTTTAACATAGATAATGGGGGTTCCCTTGAAACTTTTATCTATTCGCCGTTAGCCAAACAACATTCAACCCGAATTTGAAACACCACTTCAGGCGAACAAACCCGCATAACACTGCAACCCATATAATGCATTTAAGGCTCCAGTATAACTCTGCGTACTTCCATACGCGTGTCCGTACGCGTGTGCTGTACGCAGACTGTTCAGCCCCACACCCCAGCATACGTTCTCACATACATTCTCGCGTTTTTGCACCAAATTCTTGACGTTATTTGAGCAGCTGCAGCGCAGAGCGTTTACCTACGGGACAAATTGAGGTTGCTGATTGGTCATTTGCTGACACGCCCACTGAATTGATTGACTGGTCGGGGGGAGAAAAAAAGACGAGAGCTGGCAGCTCCAGCTGCAGTGGCGTTCTGTGTTCATATGTTAATAAAAAGTTCTAAAAATAAAAAAACAGGGAGCGCTGGTCCTGCAGCCCACATATCAGACCAGCACACCAGGAAATCTGCAGAACCTCCCGCAGCCATGCTGGACCCAAGTTTAATTCGCTCATGACAAATTTGTTCATTTCTCATCATTTCAGTCATGGAGTCAACGGAGGAGGAAGAGATCACTTGCCTTTTGGCAAAAAAACAAAAGAAAAGGCCAGATCAGGGATGAAGAAGGGGAATTTAATACATTTGTGTCACATACAAAACAGTCCGGCGCCGGGCAGTTTATTGTGCGACAACGTGTTTGCGTACGCGCGCGGTCGTAAAATTTGAGCTTTGCGCGTACATGCCCTGCGGGGGTACGCTTGTACCTCTGCGTAGTACGTGCATACAGCTGCGTATGGACGTACGCAGAGCTATACGGGGGGCTTTCATCTAAAACACCCAAGGTAACACTCCTAACAGACTTTCAGCTGTAAAATTAAAAGCGGTATGGAATATTCACTTTTCAGGAAAGTGACCCAAAAACGTGATACGGGACATACAAAATTGTAAAGCAGTAGTTAGTTGCCCTAAGAGAAAAGAAACAAACAATTGAAAAGCTGGGTGGACTAACAAGAAGAAAAAAACAAACTCTAAGAAGGATATTGGGGGGAGGGGGAAGTTTATTTTATTTTATTTTTTTTAAGTTATTAGATGTGTTCACCAAAGTTCATGCTCAATAATCCAGGTAAAAATACAACAGTGTTCAGTCAGGTCATCTGGACTGTTTCCTGCTTTTTTTTTCTTTTTTTTTTTGCTGAGACATTTCGTCCTTTGTCCGAAGGACTTCTTCGATCTGAGGAGCCAGCATGCAGACGTACATTTTCAGATTATTTCTGTTTTTGGATAAAAACGACTCAGTCTGAGCAAGAATCAAGACTCAGACAAGTACACAGTAAAATCACGTAACTACTGCTTACACTTTTGACCATTTGTCTTTCTACACACATATCTTTGTGAATTTTATTGCTCTGTGTGCGTGCTTGTGTTTGTGTGTGTGTGTTTGTATGTGTGTGTGTGTTAGAAATAAAAGCATCAACCCTTCAACAAAGGAGCCATAAATCAGTGTAGCAGGTCGGTGATTATCTGTAATGGTTTCTCCATCTCACATACTGTATTTTCATCTCACTGTTGTCTTTCTAGTTTTCATTTTTCTTAAAAAGTGAAAATGTTATAACCTTTAATAATTTCCACTTTCAGTTCACAGTCCAACACAGACATGTGATGTTTCTTAGCGGGGGTTCTGCTTTCTTTAAATAAACTGATCTATCCTGATTTTCCTCTGTCTTTGAAGGGAACAGCAGCCATGGACTGAGGAAAAACGCCCTGGGTTTAGATTATTATCACAACTCAACAGGTGACCCTTGACCCTTCCACTCCTCCAATCTCTCTGTTTCCCTCGGTCTGCCTTTGCTGCTTTGGCCCTCCCACACGCTCACAAAGAACAACAAGTTGTCTTTTTTTAATCTCTTTCAGCTTCATAATATCCTGGTTTCTGTAAGTCGATCTGTGTCTGTTTCGTAGCATCTCAGTAATCCCTTCCTGTCTTTCCTGGAGGCTCTGATCCATAAAGTCTCACCCACTGCCTGTTAGGATGGATTTATTCATCATTTTTGCTCGTTGTGCTGTCCCACTCATCTTTTTTCTGCTGTTTCTGAACCACAAACAGTTTTTGTCTAACTAAGTTGTAGGACTCACGGCCCACACGCAGCCTAACATCAAGGCTCCTCATTAACATTTTCTGACTTTCAGCATTTTTACACTGATTTTGACTCTTCTTAAGTGACTTCAGATATATTTTTTATGTCTTTCCAGTTGTGTTGAAAGCACATTTACCTTGTTTTGTCTTGCTCAATTGTTTGACTCGTAAAAATCAGTTTACCGGTATAATTTTTTTTGTTCCATTGTTCTTGTTGTGTTTTTGTACGTAGTTGTGAACTCTTGGAAACTTCCAGACTAATTGTTTTAGCCTTTGAATTTAAATGTGATACACATCAGTACTTTAAATAGGTCACATATCTTTCTGAATTATTACATTCAGGATGAGGGAAAAAAAAGCTGATATTGCTTGTTTTTTATTTTACAAGAATGTGCATAAACCACACAGCAAGCTACAAAACAGACTACCTGTAGGCTTTAATTTGCGCCGAGAAAAATCACCTTTTCAATCAAACTACTGCCATTCCTTTAACAAAGATTTAACACAAACTTAAAATATTTATAAAAAATGCATGCATTTCAGTTTTTCTGCGCTTGAAATCAATAGTAGAGTGGATAATGGAAAAATTGTACAAATTGTGATACAAGTACTAAATCTAGTATGTTGATTCTCTTTTTGACATATATGTCAAATTTAGTTTAGTTTGTTTATTGGTCATATGCAGGTCAACACAAGGTCAACAATGCAATGAAATGCTCAGGACAAGAAGAAGCGTCTCAACTCACCAAAAAAAAAAAAAAAATGCAACAAAGTACAAAACAAAGCACCAAAAATTGACAAAAAATAGTAAACAGCATGGTAGAATCCAACAGTGCAAGTAGGATGAATCGGTACAAACGAACACTTCACAGGCAGTAACACTGCATGCATGCACATGATACATATTGAACACAATTGAGATGAACTGAATTATTATGGCACGGCAGCGACCACATGATACAGCCACATAGTGCAGCAGCAATGAACATGTTCGATGTCACAGATGTGGCTCAGTTCTGTCGAGCCGGTTGACAGAGAAGTCGTCTGGAACCACAGCACAGTCGGAGATGGACGTCTCCAGCCATGTTTCTGTAAAGGTCCTGCTCACAGTAAATCTGTCCACGCAGGTCAAGGAGATGGTGGGTCCTGCACAAAACATCGGCTCGCTTCCCTCTTCGTGTTTTCCTCTTACAGCGCCCAGGTAATCAATGACCCAGGGGAAAATGTCCGCCACAGAGTCGCCAAAAGTCGGCCCAAAGTCCCCACTCACTGATGATCGCAACTCCAAAAGTGTCACGGTCATACCCGGAGCGTGCGAATACAGTGCAGGTGCAAAAATCTGCCCTATTGGCATTTTCAAGTCAAAGACGTTCTTTTTTCAAGATTAGCTTATTTCTGCCCAGTAATCATGTGGTAATGCAATTGATCAATTTGAATGATCTTTGTGTCAAGTTTTTTTTTTTCTGTCTGTAGCCTTGCACTGTGCAAGGGACTCACAAGTAAGAGCTTTAACAAGAGGATACTGTTCTTCATTCACTCGTTCATTCGTTCATTCAGGGTTGATGGTCGGTGGAAGAGTGGTTCAGCAGACGTTTGTCTACTTTCTGAGTCCAGCTCCAGTCAGCAGGACTAACAATGGTTTTTAGCCATTTTTTAAAATGACTATCTTCGATTTTTATATGACCAACTTTAGACTCCGAAGAAGGTTCATGTGAACATCCAAGCCATATTTGGTGCTTGTATCACATTTTGCATGATTCTTGTGTAAAACTAGTTTTAGCTTCATCTCTGCAAGTGTTGACCATTTCTGAAGTCACTGACATTCAACAAATGGC